>CABFWO010001496.1:0-131929 GCA_902155825.1 Timema genevievae | reverse complement strand
GTGTGTGTGTGTGTGTGTGTGTGGAAAGGGGGGGGGTTGCAGTTATTTATTTACTGTACATATTTATTTCCAAACTGTCGCGAATTGAATCCTGGACCCTTATCTCTTTAGGCTTAAGCGATACCAACTAAGTCAGAGAGCCAAACAATACTTTTACATAAATAGAAAAATAGCATATATTTCTAAGTATGTCACAATAATCCGGAACGTAATGTCTTTATTATATTTGTTAAAAAATATTTTTCATCTGAAATTCCCTATAACATTGTTATTAGAATAAACCTTGTAAAGTGTCTCTGAGTTTTTAAATGTGAATAATATATTATTTGCATTTGGTATGTTTGAGCCCTCGTTATAATTACTAAAATATATTTTTAGCTTTCTATATAATTATAAGAATTATAATTTAATATGTATACGGTGAGTCCAACTTAAGTATAGTTTTCAAAATACTAGGCATACAAACTTTTAAATAATGTAACTCATGTTATGAAACAAAATATGAGATATAGGTACAAAGTTTATATCGAATTAAGACATTATTTTTCTTTATTGTGGGATGGTCACTAATTACTTTAGTGTTTTTAATCGTTGATCCGTAAATAATGTAATATTGCGAATGAGCTAGTGCCTGCGGTGCGAGGTGAATACTTACGCAGCGATGGCGTGCGTGTGGGAAAAGGGCGGATAACGCGAACATGCAATGCTCTCAGGAATAGGTTTTTCCTCTTCCCCTCAGCACTAGAGTAATCGAGCTAGTAGTAGTATTGCAGACGCGGTTTCACAAGTACGGGGAACAAACTCAACAGGCACTAGATATATTTTACTGGGAAATGGTCTAGGATCATTTAGCAGAGAG
The DNA here is from genome assembly GCA_902155825.1 of Timema genevievae. NCBI lineage: Eukaryota > Metazoa > Arthropoda > Insecta > Phasmatodea > Timematidae > Timema > Timema genevievae. Next base: position 131,070 of record CABFWO010001496.1, on the reverse strand, counting down.
CCTAACTACTTAGCACAGCTTGTAGCAAACTTCGCAAATGTTAAACGTTTGAAAGGTCATAAAACACCGTGTTTCTTTAAATTGGCATAAAGACATTTGAAGATAGCATTAAGATTTTATATAAATGCTGATGTATTGAAAATTTCCTTTTTTTCCGATATGATGATTAATATTTATAGCTAGTTGTTGTACCCGTTATTCGCACGAGGAATCGATAACGTATCTTTTTCTTTTTAACTATATAAAATTAACCACAGAGAAAAATAACCAAATATTAAAATATGTTTAATATGATAAAAGATAAAAATAAAATGGTACCGTGCACCACATAAAATTTATCTCCCTTTAATATTAAAAAAAAGACATCAACTAAGAACTTGTTAGATTTGTGATTCGAATTAATATACACTATAGCAGCAGAAACCTTCCATTAAAGAGCATAAACGAAAAATATACAATGTTACAGAAACATTGAATAGAGATGAGGATCCATGTTCACCGAAGAACATAACAATCAATTTCATATTTCAAAGTGCTCCTTAAAATATATATATATGTTTGCTCATAACTCATAACTCATAAACTATTGGTTTTATAAAAATTAATTTTAGACAAAAAAGTCTTATATTTAATAGTATTACATCTTTAAAATGATCAGTTATTTCGTATCTCAAATAGTTGATGGGATCAAACCTCGAAATTTCTGCTCCTATAGTAACTTCAAATTAATTTTCATGATAAAATGATGATTATATTTTGTTTGTTATGTTAAACAATATCCAGACCAAAATCATTATAGTGAATTTTCATTTAACTCTGTTGTCATTGAAGGAAATTTAAGGGATTACATTTTTGTAGATACCCAAGTGATTATTTCCTATCGTGTTGTTTTCAGTGACAATTCTGTCTTCTCATTAAGTGAACACCCTTATGCTCTATACAATATTACTTACCACTTAAGTAATTTACAATAATTCTTGTATAAAATATCTAAATAAATAAATGGTTCGGAACTACGCACTGACTTTCTCGCTCCATTGTCTAAAAATGGAGATATTTACTCAAAGCTCGTAGTTTATGTGAAACGAACAAATATACATTAGCAAACCCGAGCACAAATTACGCTATACTTTGGTAAAACTGTTTGACTCCAGGCTTTAAATTTCATAGGTTATTTTTAAAGAATTAGAAGTCCTCATTTGTATACTTGGACCAATAAAAAAGGTTGTTATTGGGTCCAGAATTATCAAGACTCATTGCTATTAAATTTCTCCTTTTTAATTTTGGCAAATTAAATAGATAAATATTGACTATTGAATATAAAATTACACAGATCATTTCTGTACAAATATTTGCCCTAAGAATTTGAAGGAAAAAGAGCATCAAATCTTTGAAGGACTTACCTACACTATTTAATTATAGAGATTATTGAGTTAAAATTTAAAAATGTATCTGTACAACTAAAACTCACAAAATTGTATTCAATATTTGCCAATAGCTCAGAAACTATTGGTTTTATTAAAATATACTCGTATATCAAACAAAATATCTTATTAATAATAGAACTACAAATTTGCAATGCTAAGTTAAATAATATTTCAGATATTTGCAGGGATGTGGAAATTTCTACTTCTGTAAAGTACTCTAAAATCTTTTTATGTGACAATTAAATCATACATTTTGTTTATAAACTTTATCAATGCTTAGATACGAATTTTAATCAAAATCGTTAGAGCTGATTTTGAGAAAATTGAATGTTTCTCTTTTCGCCCTTAAGTAAACTACTCTTAATTTTAGGGTTATTACACACACACACACACACACACACACAAAACACACACAAAACATTGCAAAAAACACTTTTTAGGGTTTGGGGACTCATGAAACGTTGACATCCATCACAACTTGGGTTTATTTTTATCTTAGTAATACCTTGCTTTGAGTGTTGGAAAAAAAAATTTTTTTATTATAAATATACCTACATATTTGCAGGGATAACTAATTTAATATCTCAAATACTTATAGAGATAAAATAAAAAAATTAAATTTACGCATCAGTACGAACACTTAAAGTCATTTTGACAAAAAATTGAGAGTACACATTTTGTTTGTTATATTGATTAAAGCTTAGAAATGAAATTTAATAAAAATCTATAGAGCCAATTTTGATTTAATCGATTTTTTCTCTTTTCATCCTTAAGGAAACTACCCTTAGTTTTAGGGTTTGTATACCCAATTCTAAAAAAAACCTCGGGTCAGCCCTATGAAAACTTTAGATACCAAGTCTTAGCCCAATCGGTAGAATAGTTTAGGCTCAAGCCTGATGCACATACATACAAAAGGACAGACAGACAGATGGCAATGCGAAAACCACTCTTTCAGATTCGGGGGACTATGAAACATTGACATTCATCAAAATCTTGAATCCGATTTTTTTGATGACCACCATAATTTTTCTGCATAAAAGGTAGCGAAAAATAAAACGAGGCAGCCTGATTTTATTGCTGAAGTGGCTGAAATGGTTGAAACGACATAATTAGGGAATTTATGGAAGTGAGATAACCATTGCCTTAACCACACTAGTTATTTTTGTGCACGGTATCCTAGTACCCAGTCGGATTCTGAACTTCCACTTTATTGATTTGAGAGCTAAGTTGCAATTATGTCTCTCTCCTCCAGCAGAGCTTGCATTGTTTCTGTAAAACATGTTTTATGCGAATCATTAAATGGTTTTAAACCAATTTAAGCAGACGTAGTATAGTCTATTAAAACGACTAGTTCATAACGTGTCGGTTTCGGTTAGTTATATCATTATCTGAAACACTGGTGCAGTTTTAACTTACTTTTCACTTAGGGAAAATGAACTCTACTGTGGATATGTACTAGGAAATACTTTGGTAGTCGTTGGAAAGCTCTATTACAGAAAACTCCAAAAACAACATTAGAAGGTAACGATTTAATAGTGAAGTAAAAAAAATCAATGGTCTACTACATTTTATAAACATAAATCCAATAAAATTCTCAAATATGATGGTCCCCACTTTAAATCAGAAGACGAAGGAAACTTATCGAGTCAAATTATTAAGGTTTATTGCAAAAATTAAACCATTCATGGTAGAGGTGAGCACTCAAGACCTATGTATAAAAATTGAGGCTGGTGACTAACACCATGTATTGTAAAGAAAATTAAGGTCACAGTAAATTGTCAATGTGGATAAATAAATTGTTGTTGCTTCACGAAACCAAATATGTTATGTGTATACACAAATCAACCCAATACTTCTCCACTCTCTATTTAAATAAAATAGTTTACTTAAATAAATTTATCTAAACCCAATAATAAATTAGACTTTAGAAAATAGTTCTCACGATAGTCAGTACCTGCTGATGTCACCATTTAGCTCAGTAGTAAAAGTCTATCTACTGCTCCAAGGGTCCCGTAGATCAAGGGTAGATTTTAAGCTGTAAAACAAGATTTTTAAACTAAGGGTACTACTATTTTATAAACGATAATTTAAAATCCTGAGATCTTGTTCCTGTATTTGCTATGTAATTAAAATAATTTAAGACGTTAATAGCATTAAATGTATAAATACATTTATTCAAAGAAGCCATGGGGGCCAAAAATTCTAATTAATGATATTGTACCTGCATCCCATAAATGAAATAAATTACAAATGAAAACTAGTTATTGTTGGATGAGCATAAATTATTGTTAGCTGGCCTTTGTTGGATAAGTTCTAGAGATTATCCTACACTAATAAAATGAATAGGTTTTGTATAAAGGGATAGTAGTAGTAGTAGTAGTAATAGTAGTAGTAGTAGTAGAGTAGTAATAGTAGTATTAATAGTAGTAATAGTAGTAGTAGCTATAGTAGTAAAGAGTTCTAGTATATAGTTCTACAAATGGCAACAATTGAAAATTTGAACCAATGTGTTTTCAAGATACAATAATTTCATACTCCTTGACTCCTATTGTTAATCTAAAATTGGAATGAAATTGGTCAAGCATTTATACAAACAAGTTTGGATTCGAACCTTTTAATAATTATGGATTGGATTATATTTTGCAACGTCAATAAGTACATAAAGGGGGTATGCACCAGTCATTGTATTTTACAGGTAACAGGTGTGCCTGAACCAGCAATCAAAATATAACAATGTATTCCTCTTAAGCACACCAGTATAGGGGTTCCTTAAATCAGTTTCCTTTAATGGGTATTAATTTACAGGGTGTCAAGTCAAACTATATTTTAAAATTCCCTGACTTTTCCATGTTGTCTAGGTTTTCGAGGTCGCTGGACACCCTGATTTATCAATTAGTGAACTCTAATTTAATATAAATTTATTTAATCAACTTATTGTAAAACAATTACCACTACTTATTATATTTTTGTTTGGGTTAATTCACATTTAACAATATTTTACAATGAAATAACTGGAAAGGGAGATAATAATAGTGTTGAAAATTCTATGAGATATACCACTATATACACAATTACAACAATTGGTTTGGATTAATATTATCTCATTTTTTGATAATCAATTATTTAACGTTATAGTTTCAGTGTTTGCTAAGCAAAAATAAAATGAGTGACTAGTTGGAAAATAAAAGATCTGTTGGCATGTTCCTATCATTTATTTCATGGCCTACGGTTACTAAACAGTGATTTATTAATAAGCAACATGTCTACTAAATTCAAATGTACTACTTTTCAAAGACGTATAATAAATATAAAATATAGCTACTATATAAATTAATACTTAAATCATATTTTGGGGCTAATATCTGAGATTATATTCAAAACCAGTATTCTTAAGGTTTTTAATTTAAATTAATATATTGAATAAATTCTAATTTAAAATAAAAGTATCCACAAACATATTTACACAGTGGCTAAACCATTTGGTTCCAAAATAAAATTTCAACGGATAGTGAATTATTTTCTTTTCCCTTAAATGCCCGCATGTCTGCTCACCCTTTGGAAATGAAGTGCTGAGATACCCACACTTTAAAAAAAATGGCTACCTCCCGCCAAAAAAGTGGTCAATACTTCACTCGTATTCAAATAATTCACTCCCTCACGCCATTCTTTGACAGCGAGGGCGGGGTTAGATAAGCTTCCCCTATAACCAGCACGGAACCTTCTTCATCCGATCGCAACCTGGATAGATGAGTCACAGGAAAGAAACTTTTACTGGCGGGTGATATTAAAACAGAATTAGTTTCTTATCCTAGACCAAAAAGGGTTGTGTGAAGTGGTTAGGGGGAAGGGGGGGGAGGGGTCGAAGTAAAAACATGCCAAGGCTTCTGGGTAGAGGGAGAGAAATTAGGAAGATAGGATCAACAATCGATTTCTCATTATTCCAAACCGAGAATAGATCTCCTTTCCCTCCATCGCAGATTTAGGGGGATAGTGTTACCCTCGAATCGCTTGAAGAGTTGTCAGGGCAGCAATTACATACATCCATTTATTTTGAAAAACTATTTTTTTAAATAACAAGAGATGAATTTGGAAGCACGTTTTCCCAAATGAATATGCTATGCAGTCGTAAAAAAAAAGCTCACATTATATTCATGATAAAAAATTCCACTATATAATATTATCAAGCTAATTAAATAATTGGAACTAAAAGGTAGTTCAAGGGATCAAAGACCACAATGAGAAAATAAATAGTATTTTAGAAAAGTGTTAAATGCTAAGCTGGATGTTCTACCTCTACACTAATATTAAATACATAATCTTATTTAGATCAATAAAAATATATTATATATTTTGAGAGAATAATATCTTATGATGACATTTCCATACATAGAGTCATTTAAAATTAATCTGAGGAATATTATAAAATTGCATAACTCACCATAAATCCAATATTTTACTATTTATGAAGTTCCGAGGAAATAATAATATCATCATCCTTGTCTTTGATATAGTAATATAGTATTGATCGTAATTATTATCTTATGATATGCTCTTAATGATATTTTATTTCTATTAAACTGTTGGATTGATTTTATAGAACATTGAATATAGGGCAAAGGTAGTCGTGTTTATATATTTTATTTAAATGACAAATTCCATCAATAAATATTCAAAATGGCAAGTTGGCTAATCATTCTATTATATTGAAGGTTTCATCATAATTAATATAGGCATGGACTATTTTTCAAACTCGCCTTTTTAGTTTCTCGTAGGTAGTATATTTGTAATTAATGTATGGAAAGCTTACTAAAAATTTGGCTCAAGGTAGTCCTTTATTGGATTTTTAAATATATTAATCCAAGGAAGAATTTACTATATTTAATAGGTTTCGTTTATCCTGCATGCTAAACTGATAATGTTCTAGTTAGTATTTAAGTCTGTCTTCGCCAGGGAGCTTGTGCTCATTTGAAATAATAAAATAGACTTATTATACATTTAAGATAATTATAAAATAATTGAATGAAATAATAGACTATTATTATATAAATATATGGTATAAATGAGCACTGTAGGTCTCAAAGATCCTCATAGTTATAGTTAACCAAGCTCTGACATAAGAAGTTATTTATTTTCATCCTTATGTCGTTCCTGTATAGTCGATATCTTTCATTAGACTTAGCTACGAATCCCCTTTATGATCAACTTTACTTTTTATGTTTTTATTGATGGATTTATCCGTCTACCTCTATAAAATTAAAACTCTCTACCATATTAAATTTTTTTTCTAATAGGTTATCGGTTTAAGGGAACCTCACAATTTCATCCATTTCCAAAACCTATATTTTTTATTTGCAAACATTTTAAAATTTATGTTATCAGGGGTAATCCTTTTACCTAATTGTCAAATTTAAATTTTATTCCACATTGAAAGGTAAATATTCTAATAAGCTTGGAGAAGTTTCAAGCTACTGACTTTCACCCCAACACAATTTGGTGACTACATCACGATTTTGAAATTTTAAAACTTATTTGGCTATCAGATGTGCTTTACGTGTCTGTTTAATGTCAATTTACAACTACAAAAAAAAATATTGTTCTACAGTAAATTAGTTTTATCAATTTCGAGCTTTTACTTTTCCTGTTTATTTTTTTCAATTCCATTTATTCGATGAATATTTTGTTGACACGATATGTTTACGTAAAAGAAAATATCAATTGTATTCCACACCGAAAAGTTTTATTTTCTATAGGCTTAAAAAAATTTGAGAGATAAACTCTTGGGACCAATTTTGAGATACCAAATCTCCAATATTTTATTCATTAAATTTTTAGAACGGCTGTCTTAACAACTTGCAAGTATTTAAATTTTCTACCACACTTAGAAACTATTTTTATATTAGTTTTGGTAATTCTTAGATCTCCTTCAAACCAAATCTAATTTGAAAATTTCAAAAAATGTATTTCATTACTTTCTAGTTATTAGCGAGATTTATATTTTATACCCGAATGAAAGTTTTTTTCTATAATTTTGGAAATTGATTCTTATCCTTCATTTCACTACCTCCACATACACCTTCCCATTATGTAATTTTAAATTTTAAATTTTTTGTGATTTTGTGCGGTCTCTTTAACATATCAACAAATTTTAATTTGATATCTTACCAATAGATGGTTGATAATTCTATTTTCGGAAATTCACAGCCCTGACCATTTCCCATTACCCCATTTTGAATTTTAAATGTTCATTCTCTTCTAGCTATTTGAGTTTAACACTTTATATTTAACAAAATACTTCAATTTTCTAATATGCTTACCAACCTTGTTTTTAGTTCTTGAAATTTTGAGTGGAACCTCTTTTCATTTAATGATCCTCCATTTTACATTATTAAAGAATTTGCAGAACTTCATAAGTCATTACGGTTTTGGGGTGGTCCTCACTCTGCACAGCCAAATTTCAATATTCTACCACACTTGTAAGTATTCCCTACCTCCCTATAAACAACAAATTATTATAATGCAAAAGTGACGCAATAGACAATGCCACCACCAAAACGAGCATTGAATATATCATATTACCAAAAAACTATGATTGATATATCTCACATGTTCCTTCCCATACATATTCATTGCCGAGCACTTTATTCACAATGTTTTAACTTATCACTAATGCATATAATCTGAATAGGTAGTAGGGTGCTGTACTAAAAAAACTTTCCATTTCCTCTGCCCACTCCAAACTGGATCCATCTCTACGTTTGTCTATCAAGTGTTCCTCTAATTTCAACTAGTTGGCTTCCCACCACTTGTCCTTCATCCTCTCATCCACGAATGTGACATCCAGTTGGTCTAAGTCCTGTCGGCCACTTAACCCACCTATACTTCGAATATTAATTTACAAATTGTTGATCATTTGTTTGTCAATCATTTTTGCTATCAAAATTTCGTATTTTATCACAGTTAGTGTGTGATTCGTAATAGTGTGTACGTTCTTTAGCCGGTGACGTGTTAAAGATGTTTTATCATAAATGGTTTGACCATCTCCTCCCACAAAAGTATATATATATTTTGTGTATATTCTTTCTTCCTAATCCTCTCCCCATGAGTATAAATATTCAAATAGACCCGACGTTTCTTAATACTTGATATTGATGAAGGTATACATACCTTTTTCTAGTCTTTAAACTTCTTTTGGCGAGAAATGAATTTCTGATTTTGTCTCTTACTACAGGATTTAACATGGTGTTATGTTCTTACTCCTTTTGGTTTGGATATGGGAAAATAACTGATAAATAAAAAATCAAAACGAACTCAAACTACAATAAAAATCCCTTCAAGTAATGTGTAAAGGCATCAAATTAAAAAAACTCGGGTGTATTAGCGGAAAAAGGGCAGACGTAGAGGGGTGGTCCCACACTCCCTCCTAGTTTGTGGTGAGGTCTTCAAAAACCCTTTATTATCCTGACTGTACCACTGATTAATATTTCTATTTAATACTTAAACCCCTAAGTTCTTTAAGTATTAGCTATGCCACTGAGGAGAAGCGTTATAAATAATAAAAAGATCCTCATCATTAGTGAAAACAAGATATTAAGATAAAATTAAGAAGGTTGATGAAGAGTTTATCTTAAATGTTATCACAATATACAATTTAAAAATTAGTAAACATAGGATTAGGTCGGTTGAGTGCATTTATCATATACAGATGTGGCTTAGAGCTCAATGTCTCAAATGAAAACTTGTCACGTTGACAGAACAAACAAATAATGCAAGTGATTTTAATTTGATTTAGAGAGAATTATTTAAATGTTTGCGTAACTAAACAGGGTAGGATCCTATCTGCTACTGAAGATCCAATGACAGTGACCCAAGTTGGCCTACCTGGGTTGTGAAGATAAGCTTGAAGAACCACAAATCTTTATTTGGTTTTCACTTCACACACACATAATTATGTCAGAGAAAGATGGATTATTAAAATAAGTTATACTGAAACACTTTGCGAACTAAAGAAAAAATGCGCGGAAAAACAAGAGAGCAAAATGTATCACCCTTACAAAAATAAATTAATGTAAAAGGGTGGTAGACAGAAAACTATGATAAGTATATACAATAATAATGAATTCATATAAGAAATATTTAATTAAGTAAACAATAATGAAATTTATATTAAAATAATAAAATGTAAAGATATAAATACTAAACAGAGAGTATTATTTATTTCGGGATTGTTTGAAATCAAATCAATGCTATTATTCTTGTGCATAAACAAGAAAGTAAATACGAAAATATCTGTAAATAATTATGCAGATTCATTCTGTTAAAAATCAGCACGTAATTCCCCCACAGTTTATTTTAAGTCCTAATCTTATCAAGTCAACCCCCTAAAAATCATGAGTTAATAAAATTGTTACCATTTGAGACAGGTGATTGGATATTTTGTATGCTAGTTCCAATAACCTGACCTTGGACTCTCCCTTGTTTGCCTGTCTACCAGCTCTGACTGTCAAAATTGACCCTCAGAGAAGGTAGTTGGCTTGTTAATACCTAAGAGTACCGATCTGTCACCTGACCTTGAAATGGACTTGCAATGTCTTTGTTTTCCATCCTATCTTCAAGTGAACGCTCGTCAATATTCACCATTTTCAAGCTGAGATTATATGTATCCACACTCAATTGGGGCTAGGATAATAAAACCATACTGATAAAATGCATGAGGAAAGATATCCCAAATTACACCCGGACGAGATTTGAATCTCCTAATCACTACCGGATATCTAATTTATCTTGAGGTTGATATTGGTATTGGTGTAACGATTCTTAAAGAAAAATAATTTATATTTATATACTTTTTATTCTAAAAATGGGTAATTTGAGTATAGAATGGTCGGTGCCATTTCCCCTGTAAAGTAGTCATGTTCGGAGTGCTACTTAATAATATGAGTTCCTTTCATCAGATGATCGTAAAACTGGTGAGTATGGGCCCCGACTTGTCGCAGAAACACAGTTTGGGGTCTCATAAAAAACTAAGGGGGAAAACCGCCAACCTGAGAGAGTTATGTTTGATACAATCGCACGCAAACTGAGTTTCTTTTAGTGCTCTGTAGAATTAACCTTTCATCCACTTTACGCTTCATTTAATCTAAAAAATAAAATAGTTCTTATGCGTTGTTACCATTTAACATAGTCATATTAAATTTATATACATTATATTAAAGGATAAGAAAATAAACATTCGTGGTTCTAAGCTCATCACACATTGGTTTTGAATGTAGTGAGTTTGTGTGTGTGTTTGTATATATGTGTGTGAACTGTGTAGCCTTAAAAATATATTAATGTGTAGTAATTATTTATAACATTTAAACTTTAATATGCTACCATTTAATTATTGACAATTCTAACCAATACCTGATTCTATTTAATTTAATGAAGTTCATTTATGGCTGTTCATATTACAAAATATTAAATGAACCAATTTTAATATTATAATGTTTTATCGAATCTTAGTAAATATATTAATGTAGATCTATATAATTTACCCACATAAATACTATATAATTAGCATCACCAAAAATAGATGTGATGAGATATTATTCTAAAGCGTTAAAAGGATTAGAATTTGAAGATTAATAGGCTCAAAATACCTTGATCTTACTAATTGAAATTTATTTTTACTTTTGAAATCTTGTCTTTTCATTTACTATAAGACTTGTTCTATCTTTGCCAGTATCATGTAATCCTATCAAAGCATTTACGAAAATCTAAGTAGGTGGTGTATAGGATGTTACAAGCTATTATTAATACACATACAAATCTAGTTTATAAAATAAATCTTGGGCTTAATTATAGATGTTTGTTTGAACATAGTGAGTAATAATAGTATTAATTGCTTCTGATGTAATCTTGCCTTTTAACACAATACTAAAAGAAGTTTCTATATTCTAAACAATTCGCTGAGAGTACAAACATACTGTTGATACAATAAATAATTAATTTAAAACAAAAGAAAATATAAGTGTGAAGCTTATATTTTAAAATAAATAAATTAAACTCTCTTGATGTTCTATGTATCTACGTATGTTTGTATGTTTATCTGCGTAGAGGATTTTTAATCATTTTCATATAAGCTAGAAAATAGAAATTGGATGAAATTATCAAGGAACTAATTAAGAGGTTGTACAAAGTTTTCAAACATGAAATCTGATTAAAAACAAACAAAAAAGTGATTTATTTAAACTTTTAAATTCGTTGACATGTTATTTGTACTACAAAATCAAGAAGGAACTATAAAATTAATTTCCATTTCAAATCCGGTCTTAATAATTTTCGTTTTTGTTTCGTATTACTTAGTATAAAAGGGTTTATTTTCCAAATAATGATAACATAGGTAAAGAAAGTTACACAAGCTTATTAATTAAAGCTTACATTTAGATACATATGTATTCATATAAATTAAGGCACATCCAATTAAAAGGCATCTTGAAAATGAAAGAGTGTGGGAGGACACATTGACAGAACACACTCCTTTAGTGAAAATGCTTTTTCATTCTCAGCCAGATTCTTGCCTTTAGTTGTATATTTGATCTTCAACCGAGCTTAAGAATCTTTGAGAATATTTATTTAATATCCTCACAAAAGGAATTGCCAAGCAACGTGATAATCATACTCCCTCAGTTTTGATAGCGAAAATTTGGCTCTCCGAAATGTACAGAATAAAATCAACGCTAATGGCAGAAAATGGGGAGACTTTAACTAGAGGAAACATCTACTTAAGCTTCAAGAAAGCGTTCAATATATGCCTGATATGAACAAGGGAAAAAAACGTTTAAGCTAACAAGTATTTAACATTGAACGCAGAACAAATACTTGTATAAAGATGACATTGAATGATGTAAGCGTCATCAGAAGCCAAACTGTTAATATGAGATGAGTAGACCGTGGCTCTCTGCCATGCACTAGAAGAAGTCGATTTTTTTTTTGTTAGAGAATAGGCTATTATGAATAACCACTTCACATTTGTGAAAAAAAGTTTTACCATTAGGAAATGGATTCAGGATATGTTTACCGATCCTACCACATGCTCATAGGACCTCATAGGATAGCATCATACAGACCAATATTAAATACTATCAGCTGTGGAAGGAGTTTAAAAATATTAATTTTAACAATATATTACGGTAAATTGAGAGGAACTTTCATTATTGGCTAATGTAAATGGGTGATGGAAAATTTAAAGAATACAGTTTGAAAAAATGGATCATGAAGGGGCCAGAGGAAATATTGACGCCCAGCTAAGTAGTTCACCAAAATTTGGAATTAGGCTGAACCCAGATGATATTTCTAATGGCCTTTCTTTGTCAGAGAAATGGCCAAGTTTCTCACAGAAATGATTAGGTATTGAGTATTTTAGAAGGACATATCCATGATTGTTATAATAGTGTCAACAAAGTCGACAGTAAGGATGAGTGGGAAACAAGCATTTATCCAGTTTTTCAAGTATCCAGTAAAGATTTTCTAAATAATTTGACGCCCTTGGAAATACCACAAACAAGTTCAACTTTAAAAAATTGGCAATATGATAGTGCTCATCCGCTACTCAAATTTTAAACAAAGACAATGTATAATAACCTGCCTGGCAGTGACAAACATGATGAAAAGCTAATCCATGCAATATTTCTGAATAAGTTTTTCTCAAGGGAATGTATGTTTCTCACCCAGAATCAATTTTACACACTTATATCATGAAATCACCTTTACTTTGAGACGGAGGGAGTTTCCAGTTAAACTGGTGTTGGCTACAAGGTTAATCCTTGGACCTGGTATACATCTATCCGCCCCAAGCCCGTTTTCATACGTATCCAATACGTGGTCCATACACATACAATTTCAAAAATAGTTTAATAAAATAGAACACATTTAGTTTTTCTCTTCTTACCTATTAATTGACATGAAATACGTTTTTCAAAACAATGCCTAACCTTCCTTGGCTTGCTTATCTATTGATGGTATGATTTTGTTATGTTTGTTGGTACCAACTTGTCGTAGACAGGCCTAAAGATAGTGCAATATAAAACTAGATAAAGGTGAAAGTAAAAAGACATCGCATACATAAATAGGATTAGTTTAAATGTAATTAATTATTAATTCACTAAAAATAGATTTAGAGTTCTAAATAGATTAAGCTAATTAGAAGATGGTATAATTATATTAGCGCCCTTTTTGCTGAATTCATTGAGTTTCAACTTGAAAACTAGATGAGCACATGTTCATTGAGTTTTTAGAGAAATAATGTAGGTATTATACACGTTTTTAATTCAAACTAGTTAAATAAAATCAAATTTACTAAACTATTATCATTGTAAGTTTTGGGTCACTACACTATCTTCCAATGAAATAAGTGACTAAAAATCTTGATTATTAAGATTGAGAGAGACTGTTAAGGAACTACATAATAACTCGTTTGATCAGAGGACGTAAAAAAATATAAGGTATAGCCAGAATATTATATAACCCTGGCAGGTATATGTAAATACCTTTCTCGACCAAATTAGTAGGGACTTTCGCCCTCACGTATAGAAGTTCACGTGAACTGATATAATCAGTCGGTTCATAAAGTGCACGTTAGATACATCAAATAAACAAAAAAAGAAAATATAGCTGAAGGAAGTTTTAGAAGCCATTTATAGATGAACCCCCTCAGAGAAACTCAGGTCGTGATTCAAACCCTGACTTAACGTCACTGGTAAACCAAACTAGGTGATACAGACGCCAATGTTCATGCGTCCACTACGGTGTGTCATAACAACGTTTCCAGAATACTCGCCTAGTACAGCTTTTATATATTAATATAAGTTTTCAAGTTCTATACTTGATACATTTATTTTCGTTCTATATGTCTTACCACAAATATGAATATACAGGTTGAGGATAGGGAAGCTAAAAAAAACTACACCATCAATTTCCTGTAAAAAGCATAGTGAAACTAAATCAAATAAAGCTACATCGTCCCCTTCTCTACCTGTACGAAATCATTGGTAGTATTTTAGCACACAAGTTGAACCCAATGGCGCTGACCATGCCGATATAGTTTTTTACTAGAATAATTTAACAACAGCGCGTATTTATTTTAAGAACGTAGAACTGGGTAAAAAAAAATCTAATCGAAAGACTTACTTTAGAGTTATTATGTTCAATTTGCAATCTTAAATTTAACGTCTTAATTAATTTGGCCTAGGTTCTTTCTATCGTATCAGGATCAATTCCTGACATGGCTTAAATATTGGTGAAATTGGAATAGTCCCATATGGCTTTTACGATGATGACCTTATGGATATGGTACTGTTTATTGAATTGTTATTTGTTAGAGGTTTCTTTATCTTTTCACAAATACTTAAATATGCTTTTAGTCTTTAATAATCTTACCTAATTGGGAATTAACCGTTATAAGACTTAACACTAGCTTGAATGGTGGTACAATCTAACTCCTAACTATTTCTCTAGACATAGGCCTACATACTGTACGTGACATATTACGACAAGGAAGAGTGAAACGAACACTACTTATGAAAATAATGAAAACATGTTGTACAACCACTAATTACATTCTCCTCTGCCCCACTCCTCACTCTCTCTCTCTCTTAACAAAACAAGCAAGCCAACTGTCGCGAGACAGACGGACATAAGGAGAATCAGCCCTCATATATAACCCCCCACACAGTAGAGAAACCGCTCCCTAGCAAACGCTCTATCCTATTCTCCAACACACTCAAAAGACAGTCCGACGCGCACTTCCTGCTATGTCTTTTTTATCTTTTTTTTTTTGTGTGTGACTTAAGCGTTCATTCCCCCTCGCACACCCCATTTCAACCAACCCCTAAAATCCGGGTAACATTTAATCTCCGGTTCTTCTAACGCAGTACATAACATTCAAAGCCTGGTAAGTTTTAGGTCTCGTGGATTTGGGAATAACATTTTAACAAGACTGGAAATGAAGAAATAAATTAAAACGCTTTCATATTTAATTCATTACATAAAATGGCCGTACCCCCACAGCTGAATATTTTAGGAAACCTATTTAAAGTTTAACTGACCTGTGTTATAACCAGGGTCTGGATTTTGATGACAAGATTTTTTTTGGTCCACCAGAGACAATGCTCAGTTGTATGTACACTCTGTTCATGATCCCCCGGTTGTAGAAATGTATATTTTATAGGTTATTTTTTTTTTAATAATTCACTTCTAAGCATTTTTTGGAAAGAAAATTTAAAATTATTTGAAAATGACTTTAAAAAGGTTATATACATGAATTATCGGTGCATTGATAAAACATAAATATTAAAACATCAGATATTTTACTACACACTTGTTGACTGAAGAAGATAATGTATCAGTCCAAATGAACTTTATGCCTTTTTACTTGCGTAGTTATAAAATCCACATTCCTGGATTAGACCTTCACTACACCAAAGTTGGAAAGGGTTTCAGAGGGAGGGGAGAGCAATTTTTAGAGTTCAAATGAACATTGTACCGTCTTTACATTCCTGGTGAGTCACTCACTCACTATACTATACCATGTCTGGAAAGGGCTGCAGGGAGATGGGGAGCTATCGATTTTAAGAGGGCACCATAGAGCTCGAAAGATATACCGAAACATATGGGTCTTATTGAACTAATTTATCAGCAACTAATAGGCGTACCTTGAATTTAAAAAAATGATCCAACAGATTTAAGAGTGTATCTTGGATTTTATGGTTTTATTTTTTGTTTTTGTTTTACTTCCTCAAAGAGAAAAAAATAGTCAATTGTCAAAAAACACCTTCATTTTATCAGAAAAATATGGAGAGCTAGACTAAATTAAAACCATAGGATCCTAGTTATGAGCTGTGGGATAAATATTTCTTGATAAAATCCTGTGGTTACAACACAAAAACTTAAGATATTAGTTAAATTAGAATCTAAATTTGGGCCCAACTAGTGTTGCTGCCGAGTGTTGGCTGACTGAGCGCACGGCCACCATGGCTAACGATGAAAGGTGGAGGGGAAGGGACAGTGTTGAACAGAATAAAAACAACTTACTGGGCAGGAGTACACGGGTAAGGTGTGAAGTGAGAAGGAGCCCTTGGTCTCTTTGACAGACCACTCACATTGCAGCTATTGAT
Organism: Timema genevievae; assembly: GCA_902155825.1. Classification (NCBI taxonomy): domain Eukaryota; kingdom Metazoa; phylum Arthropoda; class Insecta; order Phasmatodea; family Timematidae; genus Timema; species Timema genevievae. Next base: position 114,491 of record CABFWO010001496.1, on the reverse strand, counting down.
AAGTTTTTCTCGAGTTGAAGCCAAAATGTTTTTTCAGTTTTAAATAATATATTCTAAAATTGTGTTTCTATTTTTCTAGTACTATAATAACCTGCGTACATGATTTTTTTTTGCTACCGAGTCTTACTACCCATCAAGGCTACACGCACATGTACTAATTATGCTCATTTTCTAGGGATAAGGAAGTTAGAATTTAGAGGTAAATTAACCAAGATTTGCTGGGGAGTGAAAAACTATACTGTATTCGTATGTAATTTCAACAGCTATAACCTTTATAGGCTCAGTCACCTTCTTAAATAATATATAAGAACTTATCAGGATATTATATGAGTAAATATAGCATAAAGAACTGCCACACAAAGATAAATGTCCCCGGTTAGATTACCTTGTCCTTATTATAACTTCATGAAATTGAATGTACGCTTAAGTATAATAATTGGGATATACGCTTACACACACTTAGCCATAATAATTAGTTTCCAACGACATATGGTGGTCCGGATAAAATTATTAAATGGATTATTTACATAAACATTCTAGGTTTTAGACAAGTGTAATAGAACGGTTTAACAGTATCAAAACTATTTCAAATTAAAAAGTTCAAAATCCAGCTGCCCACGTTTTAATAGTTCCTCGATGTACAGACCTGAGATAGCTATGGCAATCATAAACCAATCATGATAATTATAAAATAAAATATTTGAGACAAATTATTACCTTGTTCACAAATTGGGTGCAGAAACAAACGCAGTTTATTAACAACGCAATATTTACCTAAACATGATCATAAAATAAGATAAACAAACTAATAGTAATTTTTACAGAAATATTTTGGTGAGAAGAACCTCACAATATTCACTAACGAGCGCTAATAAAAAATATCCTCTGCTACAGAAACGTATTGAATAGTAAACATCAACGTTTTCTAAATAGCATCACGGTTCACCGTGCCACCAGAATTTGTTTATATTTTTAATTGTTATGTAAATGCTAGTAAGGCGCTAGTTTATTCTTTGATTTTAGCTTTGTTATTGCAATGCTAATGGATCTCCTTCAAGATATTCTTTAGTTTTTGTAATCGTCTATTTTTAGATATTTTTCGTCTGCCTCTACAAAATTAAAATTTTCTACCATAACGAGACTTTTTTTTTTATACTAACCATTTCCAACCCATTATTTTTAAATTTCAGACTTTCCAGATTTTATAGTTATTTGGAGTGGTCCTTTTACAAACTTGGCCAATTTAAATTTTGCTCCATGCTGAAAAGAAGAGTTTATAATTATTTTGGAGAGATTTTAAGCTAATATCCTCCAACCCATTTTTAGGCCCTTTTCTAAATAGTAAATACAGTACCTAAGACTTATTTTATTGCTGGAGCAAGCCCTCTATATTCCCGGCAAATTTCAGTTCTCTGCCTAACCTAATTAGGTTTTTTCTGCCCCTTTTCCCCTGTTTCCCAAATTCTCAGTTAAAACTTTTTTATTTGCTTATCTGGAGTTCTTTCTCTACCTGTCTGTCAAACTTTAATTGTATAGCTACCTCATATAAACTATTTTTTTCTACTTGAGGGCCCCCATTTCCTGGATCCCAATGGACAAGGTTGGGATATTTTACCCTGCACTAATGCTAGACTGATAGTAGTTCCGGAGCCATTACTGTTAGCCAATTCCCCCCCTCCCCCTCTGGGAACGAGACGTACCCGGTTAGCTCAGTGATAAATCATTAGCACGAAGCCTATAGCCGAAGTTATCAGTTTCGATTCCCGTGTACTGTTTGTCATTTTCTGGCAAATTTAATTTGATACAGCTTCGGGTCTTCTACCTGAGAACATATATCATCATAATGATGAAGTTGCACTTATTCAATAAGTGCTTACCTGACCAATAGTGAAGGGATAGAAGTTTTGAGAGCTTCATTAGCATACATTTTGTTTTAATATCTAGTATTGATCTTGCTATTTTGTAGTTCATGCAAAAAAAGCTAAATATTGAGAAAACTGAACCAGATGGTGACTTTTGTCAGGAGAAAATGTGTCACCACCTTGAAAGGTATGTCTATCGTAATAAAAAGGAATTTGTCACTCACAGTAGCCTAAAGCTAATACGTTAGTCACTAAGGTTTTAATTTAAATAGAGAAAAATTGTATAGTAATTATGGGTTTAATAGATACTTAAACATCGAAATTAAAAGTGTTTTTTGCTATCATATGAATGTAAAATTTAATAAACATTGTACATGTACTATAAATTAGTGTTTGGACGAGATGAGGTGGCATTGCCCTAGTCTAGAGAACAGTTTTCAAAGTTACAAACCAAGTCAACTGTCTAAAATCACTTGAGATCATGCGGATATGAAATCGTGACATATACTCTACCATTTCAAAACACCACAACGTGTCAAGGTGGGGAGGGGGGGCTATGAACCAATAGGTTTTTTTAGAAATAAATATTAAAGATTTTTGTAATCTTTCTAACATAATTTATCCTTATTGACTCAAAATATATTTAAAAAAATTACTAGTCTACTGTTTCATGTATGGCTAAAAGTGTTTCAAGAGGTTTTATCATTAAATTTTTTTTTACTTCATGTAAAATATATGAATTTCAGACCTTGCAGGCGTTCTTAATAACTATTACTACAACGACCATAACATTATTGGTTTTCCCGCAGGATTGAAACTAGACTTGTGACGTTAAATAGTGGGTGCATCGTGAGACTGGGGCATAGGGGCCTAATGTAGATTCTAACACTTTCATCAAAATAAAGGCTCAATCCTTTTTTCCCATGTGTTATACTACTTTTAATAGAATAATTAGTAAATAGTTATTAGTATAAAACATATCTTGCTTATATTTTGAAAATTGATATGTTCGTTTATGAGCTACAAAACGGCAACTTTTCTTAACAGAAATAGGATAACACTTGCGGCAAAACCTTTGGGAGACGGCCAGTCTAGTGCCTGTAAGATCCATAGAGCAAACTCAAGAGTGCGATGCCGTTTTACTATTCTTTTCTTTATTTACACTGCTGTCCTCCCCAAAATAAGAAGTATACATTCTTTCTGTGTGTTCATGATTGTTGTCTCGTGGAGAAAGAATGACATAGTAAAGGGGATTAGTTACTTGTCAGTTCACCGAGTTTTCTTCGCTATACTGGATGACTTGTTTTTGACGTATTCATCTAAGCTCCACCTCGCCTCATCCACGCACGAGCTGCGCCACTTCAGAACTGGCATTGAGACTTTGGATGATATCCTCTTAAGGCATGTATATGTATTTCAATGCTAGGTAGAACACATGATTTTAGCTTTCAAAAGACTATAAATGCATAGTTTACATTTATGAAGTGCATTTTATGTTTATTCGTTTGCAATATTTTATGTGTACTTAGAATGCTATTAACCAAACCATCTAAAACGAGTCATTTGAGGCAAATTAATACTGCATTCATAGAGGATTATTTTTCTACAGAGAGTGAAATACTTTTCTGTAAAATATGTGAAGTGAAAGTGGCTGGCATCAGATAGACGATGTAACCATTCAACAGCATATCAGTCGTAACAAACATGTCCATTGTATCCAGAATATCGATAAAATGAAAACCTCTCAATGATTACTTGCACAAAATGCATTCACGAATAAAGAAAAATTCTCAAAATTTTATAAAGATGTGTGTGACTTTCTGGTATCTGAGAATATTCCTCTGTGGAACTGAGCAATGTTGAACTACTGGGACTACTGGGACTGTACACGGGTCATTCTATTCCAGACAAGTCCACACCAAGAAAAACCTGGAAATGGACAGACCAGGAAAGATATTTATGCCTACGTGTATAATGTAAATCTTACTTCTTGTAATAAATACATTATATTATGAAATTTCAATCAAAACATTTAGGTCTTTTTTACTAATTTAAAGTCATTATTTAGAGTTTTTAGCGTCAATTTATAGGTCTTTTTTTTGCAATTATAAGGTCCTAAAAATCTGGGCTCTGGTTATAACTAATTTAAAAATATGAATCTTATATTATTGAGGCTTTATCATTTTGTTTATAGAAGAGAATGTTTTTTTTATGTGGGGTCCACTTTTGAGTTAGCTTGTATGTAATTTACTGACATAGCTTTATGCTTAGAATTAAAAAAAATAAGTGTGAATAAATACACTTTTGTGTAAGACTTGTAATAATAATTCAATTACTCGTAGACCTACACCATTTAAGAATAAGACAATGGAAAAAAATGGTTTCTTTTTCAGATGATTATCAATTTTTATATTTATTTTTAGTAGTCCATTTATTTAAACAAATTAATTTAAATTAGTGTTAATGGTGAGGGAAGAAATATTTGCTTGAAGTTGGGATGGTAAACACGTTTGAAACAAATGGGAGAAAAACCACTCTTTGTGTAACCAGTGGGAAACCTATCTATTGAGCTAGAGTTAATATTTTTTAAAGAATTACTTAAATAAACACATACTACTGTTTTCTCTTTTTATAATTTTTGTTTACTAAATAAACGTTTTTACTCTACATAATAGCTCTCTATTTCCATACAATAAAAGATTTAACCAAAACTTTTGATAAATGAATTTTTTTCTACAAAAATTATCTTTTAAAACTATTACACTTACACGCCTCCTACTACAAAAATATTTTGATGTAAAATATACAACTTCTTTTAGCCTAAATGAGTTAAATAGTTATAACTACTTCAGAATTTAAAAAAAATCCATATGTAAAGTTAGATATATAAAAATACTAAATAAAACAGTAAATTATTAATGTTAGCAGTTAACAAATGCACGTTTGAACGTTGAATTGCTAAGTAATATTCAAGCATAAAACTCATTCGGCCAATCCTTCCGGTGAAATCTCTCTATCAGGTCATAAACTGTTCATGTTTTAGTCCATGAACAGTGATCAATTTTTTGCCAACCTAGTGTAAGTTATCGACTAGAGTTTGAAGACTCGGAGTGTAGTCCCACTTGCACCAAGAGTTCAAATAAATAGACCCTAGACTTATCCGTCCATAAATCACTTTGCATCTCCTATCCACCTTCCTGAAAAGTACAACCCTAAGGAACGGTACTTTTCCTCTTCCAATTTCACCTCATCTGATGTAGACTACCGCTTCCAGGCGGAGGAACATATTTACGGCTACACATGTATAAGAGACCCAGGTTTAGTTCTATACTTAGCTTTATATAAATTTATATTTGTGTAGGTGTTCATCAAACTAGTAATATACTGTAGTGATATTCTTGGATATATGTTCTGGACTACAGTGCTCAGTTTTATGTAAGTTTTGAAGTTATGTAACGAATGGGAAAGCTTAAGTTAAATATCCAAGTAAAAATATATAGTTTTGAAATATTATATCCCCATAAATATAACTACTACGCCTATAAGATATTAAAATTTATTTCATGAGTTAAATACCCTGTTCCCACCACTAGATTGGTACAATACATATTGATAAAAAGTTATATTAATACAAAATTATAAATTTAAATTCAATGAATAAAATAGAAAGCATAGCTAATCAAGAAATATAAAGTTTGAATTTAGTTTCTTTATTTGATTTAAGATTATGTGTAATTTTAAAGTCTTATTTTGATACGTAATCCTTTGATCCTTGATGTCAAGGTTGGTCAAAGACCAGTGGTTGAATTTAATTCGACATGTTAATATTCCTGAAGATGGTATTCAAATGACGAAACATGTTGAATTAAATTAAATAGCTGGCCTTCAACCAACTATGACATCAAGGATCAAAGGATTACGTATCAAAATAATACTTGGAAACTACATCAAATAAGAAATAAAATTCAAATTCTAAAATTTTTATAAGTGACGATTAGATATTCCTTCTATTATATTTCTTGTTTTTTGCATTTATACTTTTGTAATATTATAACTTTTTATACATATTTATTGTTTATAAGGTATGACATTTAAATTTACATTAAACATTAAATATGCCATGTAACTTCGGCTTTTGACATGCCTTAAAAGCTATTATTTAATTTGTGTAAATTGTACCAGTAAGGTATGATATATTTTCATTATAATGAATAATTAATTGTTAAAGTTAAAAAGTTTTCATAAATCTATATATAATTTTTACATATTATATTGATTATTTTAATTTAAAATTAATGTTAAATTGTTAAAAATTCCTCACTCATAAATTTTTATTGAACAATTAATCTTTTGTTTATTTAAATTTCTACCGTTATTATATGTTAAAATTGTTTTTTATCTAACTGTATAATTTCAATAAAAATATCTCAACACTAGTCAATATATTAATAGACTAATCTTATTTCAAAATCTTTTTATGAGTCGTTAATGAATTTTCAATGTTTTTGTCCATTTGTTACATAAAAATATTATTATTACATCAATTTTCAATTCTTGTTATTTTGTTATGATGTATTTGATATTCATGATAATTTATTTTTCTATATTTAATCTATTATACACGTTTGCTGGTTTTTAGATTAGAATATACAAATTAGTCCATAAAATTTTTAACAAGTCATTAATACAGTATGGTAAAAAATAGGTTTATACTAGTCATCATTTAGATACAGTATAGAATGAGTAGGCCTTTTATTTAAACAAGTAAATAAGTGAAACATTTAATGCGATAAATTAAGCATTGTATGCTTTTTATAATAGCCATGTTTGGAGTTAACAGTCCTTCAATAAGGAAAATTTTTGCATATGGAATCCTACCCCCCATCTGGACTGTATACTTTTTATATTAACTAAAAGTGTTTGGAATAGCGCTTTGGTTTGTGGCCATTCTTTTGAAACAACTCTTTTTTTTTGTTTTTATGTAAATAGTTGTATGTTGTTTGACAGGACGTGCGAAATACTGATCTTTAAATATTTCCCTGTATACATTATAATATCTGACTAGTTAGTCTGAAAGTTAGACTATATAAATTCTATAACATCAAAAATTTATTTTTATGACTTAAAATTATAAATTAAATAATATATTACGTCCTGAAACGAACACAGTATCTTTAAAGTTGAAATGGGTGACCTGGTGGTCTAGGGGAAAGGTGTCAGACTTCTGTGCTAGGGGTCCCGGGTTCAATCCTCGGTCCCGGCACAGATTTATCTGATTGCCAAACCCTTCCTTCACCTCTAACAAGACGTGTATTAAACACAAATTGTGAATGTGAGGAATGCCAGGCCTCCACCGTGGTTCGGATAACCCGTTAAACTGTAGGTCCTCCATTTCTATCTCACAATCACCCTACCATTGCACATTAGCGTAAGTGCGTATAACCCGAACGGGTAGTAAGACGCGGTGCTAATAATAATTTAAAGTTGAAAGTTTTTACCAGACAAATCTAGTGTGTCAATATTACGGATTAACACATCTTTAAACTTTGAAATTAAAATAAAGCAGATCTATAAAGTTTTTAAATAGATCAAAAAATATTTTTAAAGCTAAAAATTAATATTTAACCAATCCATTACCACTAAAAATAGATAAATACAAATTTTTAAGGCTAAAAATTAGAATTAAACAAATCTAATAGTCAGAAAATCGATCAATACACATTTTTAAGGCTGTAACAATTATAATTGAACAAAATTTTTAAGATAGAAAAAAATCCCCCAACACATTTTTAAAAAAAGTTGTGTTCATAAATAAATACAGTACTCTCTTTTGAACTAAATATTATTTGCTAGTGTTCCGTTATTGGGTTTATTGTATCCATGCTAAGTTTGTTATATTGTGCTTGTTTTAGAATTAAGTAAGAATAGGCCATTAATAGCTTGAAGAGACATTAAATGCTTGAATAAATTTAACCAAACTTTAAAGTGGGTAACGGGTTTGTGGGGTTGGGTGAAAGGGGGGTGCGGGGTGATGTGAAGAGGAGCAACAAAGTTGGAAAGTTTTTTGCAACTTTCTTTTTTATTCTGCGATGTGTCTGTGTCTCTTAAAGACTAGAAGATTAAACGTTTCCGTTCCAGTGGCTAGATTAGTTTGAGAGCTCAACTAAAGTTCCAAGGGACACTAGTTCTATTCCAGAAACTACTAAAAATAGCCCAGTAAGTGTATAACTGATCCATGATTCCAATTTAACAATTATTTAAGGTACGATTGATCTTTTAGTGTTATCTGTAAATTTAATTACGCTTTCATGGATTACAAACATGTAATTATACTTATAGAGGTTATATTTTTCAAAGGTAATACAATTTTAAATAGTCACCAGGGAGAAACCAAACTTCATGTCTTCTAGTAATGTTTTGTGCGATGAGACATAAATGCAAAAAGAAAAACATACCTTTATACACACCCATAAACAACATTTTTTTAAATTTGATTTTAAAATGTCCCCACCCATTCTTTAAATAAAAAAAAGTAAAATAATATTATATTACCTAAAATAATGTTATTTATTTCATTGATAAGGCTTGATGAATTAATTTTAATTTATCACTCATTGAAAATGACTTGTTATATAAAAAAAGAATTGTATGTGGCTTTACCAAACATATCGTCAACTGAGCAAAGTCTATTAGTAACTTATGACCATGCAATTAAATTTGGCGTTCATTTTTATTAAATTTTGTAGACTCTCTTTGAAGACTCTTTTTTCTCCTCTTTGAGTTGCTATTTTTATTTTTCAAATTGTCCAAATTTCATTTGTTTGTATAAAGGTGAACTCATAATTAAGTTTTAAATTTACTTTATTCTTCACATCCACGCGATTCTGTTTCCTATAAAAGCTAGCTCCAGTTGTTTATCCATTTGTAATTTATGTTTAGCTTACTTTTTAAATGACTGTACATGATTCTTACTCCCCGCTGTGTTTTGAAAGTGGATTTTAATTCAGGTGTAGAGGACCACGTTTCAAACCTATATGGTGTTTAAAGCAAAGTAGATATTTTATGAGTGCATTATTCAACAAAAATTTCATTTTAAATTAATAAATCAAAATGGGTATGAACCAAACTATTCTTTATAGGTTAGATTCTAATGGAAAACTTATATAAATTTATAAAGTAATACTCAGAGAGGAATACATCTATACTTACGTGTGGGCTGATCCGAGTACTTCCATTCATTCCATTCATTCCATCAATTGAGGTGGGGTGGAAGGAAACGTGAGTTAAGGCTGAACTGACCTCTTTTATTATAGCTTTAACATTTGTATAGCCATGTTTATTGGACCAATTTCTGTAATTTATTAAACTTGCAGCTCATATTTACAGAACAAGTATAAATTTGCACGATATTTTCATTATTTTAAATAGGCTACCCCTATAACATTTTACTGAAATTTTTCTGACAAAGCCTTAACATTTCAATAAATCTGTAATATTAAATATATATAAACTGTTAAATTTAGAAACAACTTTAACTTTCCCCACCATATTTAAATGCCTATTATAGTTTAGACAGGGTAGGTACAAGCTTAAGTTTTTTTTCAGTTTTATAGTAAATAATTATTATATTGCTTTAGTAAACACATTTATTTTAATTTTCAGTTTTTGAATATTTGTCATGGATTTACTGAAATTTGATGAGCATATTTATTATATTTTAAATCAAAGAGTAATTAATTTATTTAATTTTTTATGACAAATATTCAAGAATTGTTGATATTAAAATGTGTATAAATTTAAATTAAACTTATTTATAAAATCAGTCTTTTCTTATTTGAACTTTAATACCTTCTGATCTTAAAAGTCTTATTCCTAGCATTATTTAACTACCGTTAAAATTATATAAATGAGTGTTAAATCTTTTTTATAGTGCGTCATTACTGTTTATCGCGTCAGTCTTAATGGGACATACTTTCATTTCGATATATACATAAGTAATGATAATGTTGTAGACTATCAACGTTCATATACAATATTAAACTGTACTTCTGCCACTGAGTTTATACAAACATGTCGTTATTGTTTCATGACTGGGAGCCCATTGATCACATATGAATGAAAGAATTAATACATATATGAAGGGGAAAGCTTTATGTACACCCAAACAATATTTGTGAACCGACATGAAAACAACGTCGATCATTTTATCGATACACATACACACAAATGATATGAGTTATTCATTCGGGAATTAACTTTAGGTATTGAGAAGTGAGAGGGGGAGAGAGGTAGTTTATTTTATCCATTAATATATTTATACTTAAAAGAAGAAGATTAATTAATCTATAATTTAGGGACACGTTTTTATAACCCAACTTAAAAGTTAGTGAAAGCACATCTTTAGAATCACAAATTTTGCAGTATCAATCATATTAAGAGTTTGAGGGACTTAGAAATATATGTACACTTAGTTTACCATGAACGGTATCAATGTTTCCTTGATGGATAACACTATTGTCTTATCTTAAGAGCTACATAGTGGTAAGGTGCAAGATAACCTTGCTACGTTTCAAGGTAAACGAAGTGTACATTCTGATTTAAAGCATCAAAAGGATATTAGTAAATTAAACAAATTATATTAATGTTTTTAATTTGATGTGATCAAATGCAGTGAATAGTTGATTCTATGTGTTATAGTATACCATTCCTCCCAATTTATATTAAATGTATTAAAAAGTTTAAGTATTATATTTGTAGCTCAAATGTGTTCTTTATTGTGAACTTGGGCAGTATTCTGTATACTTATTTGATAAAATAAAACATTTTTGTCCAAATTTAATATTAGTTCTGAATAAAAATATATTATTATTATTATATACATTATTATTCTAATATATCCTAGTTTGAATTGTAGCCAAAATGAATTTTACAAGCCTCCAATAGGCTACAAGCCTATACATTGAGAAGGTATAAAAAAGTATAATACTAATCCTAATCTACCAATACACGAACTCCCCTCTATCCCCCACCCCAAAACTACTGTGTAATGTATGTATGTAGTCTTATTTACATGAGGAAGAGGACAAATATGTATTTAAAATAACCCAAACTTTGTATGTTACTACCTTCAATCACTTCAAACTTTCTGCCAGCTGCAATTGTTCTGACAGTAAAGTTAAAATGATCTTGTATGCAGGAAAAATTAATATTAGTGAATCTATAGTACTGTTTTATTGATCCAAAACCTTATATCAGACTGTAGAGTGTTTGTCTATTTAGCTAATGATACTGGGTTCGAATCCCGTCATGGCCGAAAATTCTAACATCTATGAATTGTGTGTTAGCCTTTCATTGTGATGAATTAACGGCCGGGGACTGGATGTTGTTCCTGTTCTATACTTAAGTTAGATTATAAGGCATATGAAGCCACGACAGGAATATCAAGCCGGTAGTGGAAAATACATGGCTTGAATAGGAAACTGACCCAGGCCACGGGTTGAAAACTATACTAGATCTAAAATTAGTGTCTTATTAATATCTATATCGCTTCAAGATTGGTTATGAAAAGGTAACCGATGTGAGAAAAAAGTATGTATTTTGGTTTATTTTATTATAAATAACATATTATTTCATCATATATTTTAATTTAAAAGTATGGTCATAAAGAGGGGGTTGGTACAAAACAAGACAAGGGCAATGGTACATGTTCCAAATTTCTAGAAACTCACTAAATTATTGGTTTTGACTGCAGCATAAGCAAACCTAAGCTAAAATCATTTTTCAGGTAAAGTACTTGCACGATTAGAATTATTTATATGTATATAGGTCATATATATAAATTTTTTTTCAAGAAAATAATTTTGATGCAGGATCATTAATTTAGTAGGATATACATTATTATTCTACAAATAGTTAAATATCATAATAGGCCATCAATCTCTTAAGGCCCCTTCCCCTGTTAAGTCTAAAACCTATTTTGTGGGGTGGTGGGCGCGATTGTGAAAGGCGTGGCATGGCTTCACAACTGACCAAATTATTTTTCTGCGCCAACAAGAGGAGATGGATCATAGAAGCCGTAGATGGCGCTAGCTACCAGAAAGGTCTTGTATAAAAATCATATGTTTAGAAATATCATTTTTCTTGAGAACGAGGGAAGTTTTTATGTTAGTATTTTCAACACTCCTTTTAAGATAATGTATTAATGTTTATTTATAGTTACATTTTCTTACTTCTTGTTATGCATCCGGCAGTTTTCTATTGAATGGTGTCAATATTATCGCGATTTGATCACTGTTAAATCCATAGATAAGGTGTGTATATAAAAAGTGTAACTTAATTAACACTCTTCTATTCTTAAATAAACTTTTTCCGAAAAGAAAATTGCAAAACAATAAGAGTTCTTGAAGATAGCCGTTTGTTCCCATGGCTCTGCATTTTCACGCCAATTGAAAAGGGACAGCTGCCTTTAAATGAGGCCTAAGGGGGCACGAGTATTTTTACAGTTTTTTATAGAATTGAAATTTTCTGGCAAAAATAAATCTAGTCTTTCTCCAGTAGCAACATAAACTTCAGTTTCCTGCATATGTTAATATCAACAGATCTTGAATATTTGTCAAGTGTGTCCTGGAATTTGGTCAAAACTATCTAAATAAAGAGAACAAGTTTTGATAAAATTCCAGGACACCCTTGACAGATTTGAAGATTTGTTGATACTAGAATGTGCAGAAAACTATGCTATATGCTGCTACTGGACAAATATTTGATCTATTTTGACCCAAAATATATAATTCTATAAAAACTGTAAAATTAATTGCGCTCCCTTTTGCCGCACCTTTATTCAGTTAACCAAATAATCCTAAATAGAGCGGTAATATAGGCCCTACAGACAAAATCATATCTAAAACATTTTAGCTTGAATTCCTTTCTGATTGACATATTTAAAATATATAAATCCCATGTGTGTATGCCTTATATTTGTGTGATAAAGACCCTCTAAATTAAAGCACTGTATCTAATATTTCAGTTATAATTATAAGCAAGAATGCTAAGATTATATAAAATTAAAAACTGAGAGACAATTGAACAAAGTTTATTCAATAGTAAACGCCATAGATGAAGTATTTTGCATGGTAAAATATATCTGTTCTGAACCCTGAAGGAGTACAACTATATTTTAAATCACCCACCATAAATGTTGATCAGAGAAGTTTAAAGAGAGGTAAGGCAAGAATATTCAATTATAAAATGACCCCTGAAAAATGTTAAATTCAAAAAAAGGTAAACAATTAAAAAAGAAAGTAAAAGTTAAAAAAAGGAATGTTGAATCTTTATCAGATTCAAGAATCTATTTAGAGTATGATTTATTTCCTGATAGTAAGGCTATATTAGTCTATGAAAGATTAGATCTGCAAAAATTGACTGAAATCATTTGATGGTTAGGTTAGGTTTGATATGATTGTTGATTAAATTTGATATGCAAAAATGAAAGGAGGAATCATGTTTTTAATAAATTCATACGTCCTTTTTCGGCTGGTCCAAAAGTCCTGTTATTAACTTACTAATACTTCTCCAAAAGTCTTAGATAGATTGGTCCAAACAGGTTACTTTTCGGGGAGATCATGCCAAACGTCATATAGCCAAAATATTTGTTCAATTTTGTTTTTATTTCTAAAAATAAGCGACTTCGGTACTCACTATGAGCTTCCACAAGGCAAACACTGGTCTTATAAAATAGCGATTTATTTGAATAATATATATTACGCTATTTGCAAGTATCCTAGCGAATATTTTAAAACCTATCAGCTAAAACGTTTTCTGTGATCTACTAGTACAAGAATTTTCAATTAAACTTAATATATTACGTGGAAACTTAAAAAAAAAGAGTTTCTTTGTTCTTTCCCCCAATTCATTTCCATTTTGTTTGCAGTCCTGGGGAGAGTTTTTTTCCTTCCTATTTCCTTTGCACCGTATCAAACCTACGCCTTCCCCTTTCACGGTTTCATCAAATTTAATATAAACGTTTTCTGATTTTGTTTTATTTACCACATGAAAATTCTAAGTGATAACTATTAAATATCTTCTATTTTAAGCCTTCTAAGTTATTTATTTTAAAAAACATTTAGTTTTCCTCTTGTGGGAATATTTTTAATTATTAATACTATGGCAATACAATTTAATAAAAATGTTTAAGAATATTCTATAATTTAGCAACTAAAACTAAAGTATTGATAAAATTGAGAACTGGTTAGTCCATCTTATATTGTTTAAAATTTAAATTATTTAATATAATGTATATGCGGTCAGACATGCAGGACGATTGGAATAATCTATAACCGTGCTCAGAGTATTTACTAGCAAACCCAACGGGAAGAGACCATTGGGAAGACCTAGACGCATATGGAAGAATAACATTAGAATGTACCTTAAGGTGTAAAGAATTGGATTGAATAAAACTATTTAAAGATAGAGATAGGTGACTTTTTCTTGTAAATGTGGTAGTGAACTTTCAAGATCTTGGTGTCATAGATTAAGTCATAGAGTATGAAAGAACAATTTAGAAAATTAACAATTGATTAATGTTGAGGTTTATGGAGGGGTTTTAAAAGATTAAAAAGTTAATTAGCTAATTAATGTTGTCGATGTTTGTACACTATTTATACGTTGATTAAATAGACGAGCTAGATGTATATCAACATTTATGTCATCGTAAGTCTGAATAAGAGGTGGAGTAATTCAACTAGTTGAAGATAGAAGATTCTAATTTTTTCCATTACATTAAGTTTTGTCGTATACTAACATTTATAAATAGTTTATAATAAGTTTAACTTTTAACTACAGTGGAATTGCAGTAGGAAGTTAGGTATCTGAGAAATAACTATTTAATTACTTTCTACTATAAAAATTTTCATGATTTATCTAATTTTACACTATGAGTTTAGGGTGAGGAAGATATAACTTTAGAAGAATTGCATCAAAATTTTCAGGGAACTGAAATAAGAAATCATTTTTGGGAAAATATTAAGAGTAGGCCTATATCAGTCCAGGATTAGAACCCAGAATAATTATAGTATGTCTAAACTGACGAGATACATTAAAAAGTTTCATGCTAGTCTCACAGACGATGATTGATGATAAACAAAAGTTTTCACATATCGTATTACTGATTCAGGATATCCTAATATAAATTAAAATAATTATATATATATATATATATATGAAGAAAGAATAATTTCATAAATTCAAAGGTAAAATACCTTAGATAAATCCGACTCATTATAGAATCCAGAGCTCCTTATCAATGTCATACCAAAGTAGACGGAAGAGTTTAACGCTTGGTCTGCACTTACACCAATGTTGATAGCACATATAATTCAATTTTATACTAAACAAAATTATCAGTAAATTAGACTATGTTAAAACTTTTATATGTTACTTTATTCCTCGCTTTATCAATATGTGTTATATTCATATATTCCCTATTTTTAAGCTAAAGAATGTGTAGATTAACAAAATTTGCTATATTCAACCATAATTTGTTTTACTCGAAGAATACAATTTGTTTTAAGACAATCGATGATAAAACATATAGTATCAAGCTTATTAGGAAAAGCTAGACTTCAAATAAATACGAACATACTTGTCGAAAACACATATGAATTATTGCTTTCATCATGATTCGGTTTTCAATAACTTGTAGAACATAAATCTTTACAGCCATTCGAAGAGCCATGTTTACTGCTGAAATTGTATCCGATTAATAACTGATCGTTAGTTTTGTGACAACGCCGATAACTTGGCAGTGACAACAAACATTAAACACATATTTCGTACGATGACTAGCGGTCCTCATGATCAGTGTCCATAGATTTTATACTTAAATTAGGGCACAAATGCGCATATGCTCTCAATCAAAATCCTAGAGCCATAGAAACATTCCACTGATAAAAATATGTGATGAAATATTTGTTTCATACTCTGTGTAGTGATCTAAAAGTTTTGACATATTCTGATTTATTAAAATGAAAACACCTTTAGAAAGAGTTGTGATATTTGTTAAAGTGTGGTATGAAAACATGTCTCTCTCAAAATGTGAGGGGAACAATCACCTTTAATAGTATTATTTGTAAGCTCTGACTGCTTCTTTAAATATTCGAGAACTGTTAAACCATGGAATAGGAATAGTTATAGTCAATAAACAGCTGTAAAGGCTAACTTCTTGCCTGCAGTCTAAGCACTAATATACTTAGATACTAATGTACGAAATAGAAGGAAAGGGGAGAAAATGTGTAATTCTCAATGAGAGGGCTCTTTTCTAGGAAATATTATGGAAGCTGTTGCAAGAAATGCAGAAATTTTACTAGAGGCTAGTAGGGAAATAGATTTAGAGGTGAACGATGAAATTATAAGTACATGATCACACAGACACGACAGATTGTATACGATAATTTAGAGATTACTGCGCACAACATATCATTTGACGAGTTTAATGATTTTACATATATAAGAAAAAGTTTAACTAGCAATAACGATTTGAGATTGGATATTATAAAAAGAATAAATGAAATACAAATGCATGCTATTATTCGGTCAGTAAGTTAATGACATTAAATTTTCTGATGTCAAGGAATATAAAACTTACAATTTACAAAACAATAATCTTATCAGTTGTTATTTGTTGGTGTGAAACGTGGTCTCCTACCGTGCATGACTAAAATAAATTTAATGTGTTCGAAAACAAAGCTCCTAGAAAGAAATTTGGTAAAAAATGGGATGAAGTTACTAGGAAGTAGAAGAGGCTACGTAGTGATGAGTTTCATACCATATACTCATCATAAATCATTATTAGTATTATCAAGTCTCGTATATTACGATGGACAGGACAGGCACTGGTAACAGGAGAATCTATAATCTTGTTCAGGCTCCTGACTGCCAAACCCAATGCGATGAGACAATTGGGAACAACTAGACGCATATAGAACAGGGAGTCAAACCAGAACAGGAACCAGAACCTATAACCGAGATTAATATTTATTTTAAAGGAACCAGAACCCTAAAATACTATTCTGAAGAACCGGAACCGTTAATTAATTTTAGGCTCATAGAGGTTCTAAAAGTACCTTAAAGAACCTAGTTTTACAGAATTTTGACAATTTGCAGATTTTTTTTCCCCCTGAGCTTGATTTAATGAGGAAATGATGTGTTTCCCCCTTTCTAAGTAAGTTTTGAAAGGGCTTGATATATTTAAGTCTACTACTTTGTTTGAAACCTCTTTTCTAAGGTGATTATAAAAGAGTTAATTAGCCCTTAACAATACACACTAATGAGTTTAGATTCCAGAGACATGTCGTGACTGTCACATTGTTCTCTGTTTTCTCACTTTAATGTTTAAGCCAGAGGTTTATAGGATGTGTTTAGCTTTGATAGACAGCAGATAACAACACATTCCTTATAAGTTGAAATACATAAATTAAGAAATCATCTCTTTTGGACAAGCATTCTAAGTCTATAGTATTTAGTACTTCCTGGAAGTGAGAACTAATAGTCTCATGGTTGTTGAACAGCTTATAATAGCAGGTAAAGGAGTTGGAGGGGGTGGTGAAATGCAAACTTTAAGTTCTTTCACTCAAGTTTAAGTTAGGAAGTAGCTCAGTGAATGTGTACCTTGTGTAGAGTGCGGAGGTGATTATTTTGTTTGTTAGTAAGTGGTTTAAATAACATTATTGACGAGGTGCCTTAAATAAAACTCTGGTCGGAAGTTTTTTTACTATGAGTATTGACGGTGACAGATCAAGATGCAAATTAGAAGGATGCACTACTGCTATTAAGGTAAGTTATAATATTTTATTAGTCTAGCAATAGTTTTGATCCAGAGTGTTGTTTCCAAAGTGGTTCGCCGCTCTCCTATCATGCAATTGCGGATACACTGCCTCTAAATATAAAAGTATAACCTTCCTCCTTTATTAAAAAACATTATCGAATCTAGTACATTGACGTAGCCCGAATTGATAGAAATACGATGTGCTAAAAAAAAATTAAATTATTTGAAGAACCGGAACCAGAACCGGAACATTGTTAGGAGCCGGAAAGAACCGGAACCTTTATTGTGCTCTAACCAGAACTAGAACCTTAAAATGTTTGTTCAGAGAACAGGAACCGGAACCCGAACCGATAAAAAATTTCGGTTGGACTCCCTAATATATAAGTATACTATTAGAAACCCGCCTCGGTGGCGTAGTTGGCTAACGCGCTAGTCGTGTTGAGCTCGACCGCCGAGGACGGGGAGATCGAGGTTTGAATCTCGGTCGGGTGAACTGGGGTGGTTTTTCCTAAATGGTTTTCCACTCTCCCTCCACGCAAATGCGGGTTTACTTCCTCTAAATTCAACCCTCCCAATTCCTAATCCATTAGAGTAATTAGTACTTAAGCGTATAACCCAAACGGGTAGTAAGACGCGGTGCTAAATATTATTATTACTATTAGAATGGACGTGAAAGAGATTGGTTGTAATGAGGTGAAATGGGTAGAGCTGGCGCAAGATAGGGATAAGTGGCGTACTTTTGTAAGTGTACCAATGAACTTTCGAGTTCCTTATCCCATAGAGAGAGCAAATAAGAAAATAAATTAAATTGATAAAATATTTTAAAGTCTACATTCATTATTATGATAATACTTTAAAAAACAAAAATGTGTATAAATCAAGTCCATAAAATAAAACGTTATCTTAATAATAAACTAGGTATAGTTTATTGTTTAGTAAATAAATAATATATTATTTATTTATATCAGTTAACTATTTAACAACGTACAAAATACGTCACTGGCTATAATTTTATTTTATACATACTAAATTTTGATTGACAGAATGTTTACATTAATGTTAGAGGTAATTGAATGTTGTATGTGTTTAACTCCAGTTAAAATATCAGTTAAGTTGTGTTTAGCTATTACTGCTTTAGTGTCAGTGTATTCATTATGATTACCTAAGATAACGGGAATATAATAAGTCTTTTGGCAATGAGAATTGAATAATATTTATGTTATTACCACGTCTTATTAAAGTATTCGCTTAAAACTCCAAAAATACTAAAGATGATTTTTATCAACTAAAATCTTCACGTTTTTATTTGTATATGTTTGAAAACACATTAAATCGACTTAATTAGTTTAAAATCTACTTTCTTCTAACTAATACTAAATTTATCTAATTAAAATGAACTACATTGTCCCAGCTCTATCAACTAGCTGAACTACCATATTTATTTATTTATTTATCATTACTTGTGGTACCAGCTGAACTGCATGCTACTAATGGGCCGGGACGGGATATTAAAACACTAATTTTTATTAAAACGGTTGAAATTAGGGGTAGTTTTAAGGGAATATCCCAGCATTCGCGTGATTTGAAATATCTTAGTTTAGATACTTAAAAAACTCACCATGTATAGACTCAAAACTGGAACTTCTGGGCAAAAGATAGAGTTAGAAGCATTTAATTAACGCTTCTCACTACTCTTTCATGATATCTGAATTTAATTACACTAATGGAATTGGGACTATAATGATGTAGTTTTGAGAAAATACTCCCGCTTTTGCGTTGAGTGGTAAAACAAGAGTAGTAAACATTTTATTTTGTACACCTTATAACGGTGCTAATAGCGTCTTTAAACTCATTTAAGGAACCAGAGGTTAGTCAAACATTGATTTGTTTCCTCAGATCAAGTTCTAAATGCCCAAGGATCTGGTGTTTCTATAAACAAAGAGTCATAAAGTCAAGTTTTATGATGTTGGTATACTCCTTTTGATTAAATATCAATAATTTATATTTAATCTAACAGTTTAATAATATTTTTAAATCATCAAGAAATTATTTGAACAGAAATGTGAGAGTTGTTATAATATATGTCTATGGCTCAGAGATTCCTTGGTTAGTTTTAATGAGCTATTATTTAAGCAAATTGTGTTTTTATATTCTCCCTTCAGACTAATTCTAGATAGTGAATATACCTTTATTTTAAAATATATTAAATATATAAGGGAGGGAATAATCAAGCTCCGTTGCGCTTATAGGAAACTCTGAATAGCTTATAACCCCGCATAGAACTAACGTAAACACTAATTGGATATGAACCTAATCCCTAGGAGGTAGTCTGTTAACTTCTGAAGTACGTCTCAACAATACTGGTCATAAGAGAGTCCTATATTAAGTTTTTTTAGCACTGCCTCTTACTACCCATCAGGTTTTATGCCTATGTACTAATTACAGTAATGTGTTGGGAATTATTAAGGATGAATTTAGAGTAAGTGCACCCGCATTTACGTTAAAGGTGAATGGAAAAATCTTTTAGGAAAAACCACCCTCAGTGCACCCAACCGGGACTAAACACCAATCTTCCTATCTTTTGTAAGACTAGTCCAAAACGAAAGTTGCGCGTTAGACCATATGGCCACCGAAGGGTCTATATTAAGTTAAATCCCATACTATTATTCCTGCATAGCCAAATAATTGCTTTATCCTACATTATAGACTCTTAAACGTGGGAATACAAATATCTACATTTTAGATTCTTAAACGTAGGAATACAAATATTAAACTTATTACATATCCCCTACTGAACGTGCCATGAGAAATATTGTGGTTCACGATTAAATTGGCTTTTCCTGACGTTTAAAAACACAATAAAACCTTTCTGTATTATATAAAAAAAACATTTCCTCACGATGATAAGTGAAGTGTCATTTATATCACTTATCAAAGTGGCAGTACATATAGCCTATAGGAGAATGGTGAGAAATAAACCTCTTCCTAACGTTTCTACAGAATGAAAAAGACCAAACTAACATGAACCAACTCCACTTAAAAAAAGTACGTGCATTGTTTATATATACTGTAATTCTTTCTTCCCTTTCCTTGGTATTCACATTTATTTACAAGTATATGGTAGGGATGAGGAAGGTAGAATTGGACCGGAACTGTATCCATATTTACGTTGAGTGAGAATGGGAGACCATTTAAGTATAAATCCTTTCATTACATCAAACTAGGTTTCACTCTAATCACCAACCAATAAGAACAGACAACACTGAAGACTTAGGACCAGAGTCATAGTCAGACTTAGTCCACCTCAACCGCGGCTCAAAACCAAATACAATATGAAACCTACCTAGACCAGAATTGAATGGGTTACCTTTGTATGGGAAACTGGTCCATTCCGGTCTAAGTAGGTGTCGTCTGTGTTTGGTTTCAAGCCGTGTTTGTGGCGCACTAAGTTTGACCATGAATCTGGCCCTTGATCACTGTATCCACCAGTGAAAGTAAGTCCCATAGTTAAAATATGTTTTTCAATCTAATTGATTTTTTTTATCTAAGATATAGTAGTGTGATGACGATAGGAGCACGAGAGTTTGTTCCACTGGACCATGATCTATCACCTCCTGTCAATACGATGGTTGATCTCAACTTCACGTTCCGCCGAGTATAGGAAAGTTCGCTAAATACTTTAGCCTGTGTTTCTACACGACAGTGTGGATGGTAGATCCGACAGTGACCGATGGAAAGTGAATCGGGGATGAAACTAAACAACGGCTATGTAGCAAATGTAGCCATTATTCTATCGAATAATAGCTGCACAACGAACATGATACAGTCCAATTTTAATAGGGAGGGATTTGTACAAAATACATATATTTAGAGGCCAAAATTGAAATGTATAGCACTCTACTATTGTATGATTGTTATTTTATAGGTATTGTTATTATATATGCGTATAACATAAAGTGACTGTAGCACATATCATAACCAGAAGTATGAATACAAGAGATTCCTACTCTAGATAGATGGTTGGGCCAAAACCTCAACCTCAGCCTCACCTTTAAGGGTTAAAGGTATGTCGGAAATAGACCCCCAGCATGGGTCACTTGGTATTTTTGACCTAGAAGTTTTTCCACTCTCACTCAACCAAATACCTTTCTAATATAGACCAAAATATTGTAAATATGTGAATGATCATATGGTAGTAAGATATGCTACACACATAACAACATGTAACTTAACTATAACTTTTATTTACTTAGGGATTTGGTTATGGTTAAGCTAATTCTGGATTTGCGTTTCAATGTATGATAACTATGATGTATCACCGGCTTCGATCTGAAAATATATATTAAGTGATTTATTGTTGACACATATTTGACCATTCTGAAAGCTAATAAGATAACATTATTATATTAATATGAATTTAATTAGGCTACCCCTAAGGGGGTAGAGATGTGGAAGGTAGGAGCTAGAGTAACTATTTCAATTAGATTGAAAATTACACATTGACAGGGAAATTGTACCTAAAATATTTGTATTGGCTTTGTATAGTTCTCTACTACTAATCAATTCAGGATTGTTTTTGTAATCAGGGTCATTCTTCAATCATAGTTAAATACAGGTGACCTGGTGGTCTAGAGGTCAGACTTCTGTGCTGGAGGTCCGGGGTTCAATCCTCGGCTCCAGCACAGATTTATATGATTGTCAAACCCTTCCTTCACCTCTGACAATATGTGTATTAATCACAACTTATGAATGTGTGGAATGCCAGGCCTCCACATTGGTTCGGATCCCACGTTAAACTGTAGATCCTCCATTTCATTTCACAATCACCCTACCATTACACATTAGCGTAAGTGCATATAACCCGAACGGTTAGTAGGACGCAATGATAATAATAATAATAATAATAATATATAAATGCATTCTGTATAATAGAATCTTGAAATTAATCGGCTACTTGGATCTATCTTTTAGACAACAGCCACTAGTGTCTCGTGTTTATGTTGGCGCTCATACAAGATTTAACTACAAGATTAGTGAGGTATATATGTTACTGTAGATGTTAGAAGGCTAGTTAATATTATAAATTACCAGTAAATCCTAACATTACCAATATTAGGTGGTAAAAGTCAAAAATATATTTTATAATGTTTATATTTTGATCTTTTAGCAGGTTTTTATCGTTAAATCCTAGCATATATTGACATGTATTGGTAAAATGAATCATAATTATTATTTTAATTAATTAAATGTATTATTTTGATTAACTATTTTGGTTTTACCACCAAGCATTTTAATTTAGGTCAGGATGGATTAGGCTTGGGTAAGGTTAGGTTAGTTTAGGTTAGGTTAATGGTTAACCTCTGAGTTTTGATCAGTGCCATGACTGGAGATCCTCTCTCCCACTTTGGTTTAAACTAAAAATATAAATATTTCATAAGGTAGTTAGGACTTTTACTAACTGATATTTTAAATGTTAGGATTTACCGGTAAATTCTATATTTACAGTAACATATGCACATGATAGTGAGCTTTAGTTACGGATACCATCTAGAAAAAACTCACCCTTTGTTAACCCAGCCATGATAATACCCTTTGCCTTTCCGTCAATAGAAAAATAGAATCTATAAAAAGAACAAGGTGATCGTCATTGAAATGAAAGATTATTACTGCTTCTTTAAATCCTAAGTATTTAATTCTTAACTAAGTTAATCAACTATAAAATTAGACAAAACCTTTGCTAACACCAAATGAAGCTGCTCCCAAATTCAACAATCTCCACTGTCAACGTCGGAAACCGGAACCTCAAACTCGGTTACACTCATACAATCCATGTTTGAAAACAAGGTTATGAATAACTACCGCTAAACTACAGTGAAGCCCCATTTGGCTTCCCATAGAATGTAAGGTTTATTTGTATGTGGTTATATAACCGTTATCGGTTGATTATCTCATTGGCGGGACGTTAAAATATGCATGAGTTTTCTAGATTGGCTTGGTTGAATACTAGAATGCATCCTCATTCAGGAACACGATGGATAATGTTTTAAATAAAATAAAGTATCACAATGAAAGTTGTTTTTCCCCCAATGTTTGATTGTAGCTGCAAATACTAGTGGTATACAAAGGCCCATGGTTTGAAAGTTTACAATTTCAAAATGAGAATTAATCTTAAAATCACATTGTAGATAAGAATGTGTAAAATCTTGTAATAATAACAATACCGCCCGAATCACACTAAAAATGATACTATACAGTCCTCATAGCTGGTTTTATTTCAAACCCTATATTACGAAGTTATTTGTACATTCGTTTGAATTGGGTTCTATTTCTGTAGAATAGATAAAGGGAAGAGTACATTTATGAGTATTTGACTTTTTTTTAGGTAATCACATATCAGTTTGATTTTATTAAAGAGTTAACGGGCTTAGTACAAAATAGCTACAATATTTACTGATATACTCTTGCACATTTTCCTCCAAGCAACTTTCCTCATCCCCTTCTGTTTTAAATTAAGCTATTTATAAAGATATAATTAGTTTTAACGTTGTTTATTTCTCACTTTGCTAATCAAATAACATAAATGTGTTCCAAATGTTTTGAAACCCATTTCATATGATGAGCACCTAATCACTCTTTTATCAAACAATCTTTTCACACGGTTGTAATGATCCTGTTTTGTTGCATAGTTTTTGGAGTAATTAAATTCATTCTGTGTCAAATTTATTAATCGCACTGTACTGTTTTTACTAAACTTCCGTACACGTGCAAAGACTACGGGTTAGGAACATTCAGTTGGCTTGCTTCTAGCCCTAGTAATTATTAATTAAAGAAAAAAACCTCGAAGTATGAGCGCGAGAAAGAGAGCAACATATTTAATTTGCAAACTGAATTTATTTTGATTTCTCTTTAAAAAGTAGTTTTGCTTGTGCTCGTAAGAGTTCAGCAGCTCTCGTTATCAAAATCGATGTTATAATTAGGAAACTGGTGGGGGGTATTAGTTTTTCTTAACTTGTTACCGAGGTGTTCTAAGAGAACGAGCGCGATGAAGAATCGCGTATGCCATTGTGGAAATTTCTTGAATGTATTATATTAATTTGTGAAAATAAAAGTTATAAAATGTATTAGTATAAACAATATTTAATTACCAATATCATCAAGCGCTCAGCAGAATCGTATCGCGACACGGTGAAGATAAATAACTACCTAACCCAACATGAATTTGAGCCTAGTCTCCAAAAGTTGAATGCCTATCATCTGAATGTTTGAGTATATTCAAGATGATTGAGACTAATATGGTGTTAAAGGTGTCAGGACCAAACCAACTTAACCTGGAGCCATGCATTACACCATATAAACTAATAATAACAATATAATGAATTGCCCGTGCTGTGGATGTCAAGTTTTGTATATCGTTCGGTAGGACTGTGTGTTATATTTTAAGGTGATTTATCATCACGCTACGTAAATGTGGATACAGTTATAATAAATCACATTCCTTATTACATTCCCCTAAATTAATACGTTAGTAAATATATCATTGATTAACTAACATTATAATACATTAATTTTAATATGTTTATTTCTCTCTGACCCTCTTTGGTGGCGTAATTAGTTAGCTAACGCGCTGGTTTCGTGTTGAGCTAGTCTGGCGAGGACGGGGAGATTAAGGTTTGAATCTCGGTTGGATGAACTAAGGGTTGTTTTCCCTAAGTGGTATTCCACTCTCCCTCCACGAAAATGTGGGCTAGTTTCCTCTGATTACAAGCTTCTCAATTCCTAAACCATTAGCGTAATTAATACTTAAGCGTATAACCCTAATGGGTAGTAAGACGTGGTGCTAGATATTATTATTTTTATTATTATTTATCTCTTTCCCTCTCTTTCTGGATGTAGATTTTGTTATGTTTACTAAAATCTAGGATGTTTTTAAACCATAGTGCTGTGGGTATGTTTGAATACATCAACAGTTATATATCCTATTAACAGCCAACGTGTCTTTGACTTGTTTCCTTAGAGCTAATACTCATTTCCGACTCTTTAATTAGTTTGTATTTTAATAAACAATTAAAAAAAATTTTTAGCATAAATAATGTTTAAAAAATCAGTAAAATTTTGTAATGTACTTTGAAATATATTCTAATACAATCTAGTTGCATGATGCTACATGTTATTTTCATGGTTTGAGCTGTTATAGCAGGAAAAAATGCAAACATTTTTTTCACAATAGTCTAAAAATATATGTGACAGTATAATAATGAAAAAATTCCCACATTACTATTTATTAATAACAAATATTACTTGCATATATTAGAAAACATTGAATAAATGTGTGGAAATGTTAAAAATTAGCGTAGTTTTCTTTATATATTTCATTCGAACTTTTATTATTTGCTACTTAACTTGTTCTTTCGACTTAATTCTTTGTTTCTTCAGTCATTTCATTTAAATATTATATTGGTTTCTTTATTTTTTGTTCAAACATATAACACTTTTATGTAAAAGTAATTATAAATCAAATGAAAGCTTATTTAAGAATATTGATTTAAAATTTAACTATGATAAAAAGTCATTGGTTACTAAAATAGATTTAACATGAATTTTAAGCCAATATGTAAGTATGAAAATGTGACTCAAGCTAGATATGAACTAGACCCTTTCATAGTATTTTCCAGAGTAAAATGTTTTAGTTTTTTGACCTGAACTGAGATATCTAAATGTATTTTTTACTATATGAGGTAATTAATATGCACGTTCTGAACAGATTAATTATATCAGTGCACTACTTAAAAATTAAGTAAAATCTAGAACCGTCACAACACCCATACCCATAGCCGTTAATTCATCAGTGAGAAAGGGAAAACTCATATTTAAATAATGATACATTTTACGGCCATGCCAGGATTCAAACCCGGGACCCTTAACTCAGTACACAGATACGCTACCAACTGAACATAGCTGTCGGACTTTTCCAAATATAATAAATCCCTTAATAACCTCAATTATATATTCAAGGGTGTTGACATAATAAGCGTGTATGTGCGTGCCATGCAGGCATTGTTGCTTGGTACAAAGATTACAAAATTTTATTAATAAAATTAAAGTGTGCTTCTTATTTACATATATACATATTTACATATAGAAAATAAAAAAGTATACATATGAACCATATATGCTCTTTACGATAAGATATACATTCTTTTTTCCAATATGAGAAGACATAGATTTATTTGGAACTCATAAATCTCGTCTGTAATACACAACAGCAATAAATAACTTTACAGTTCGAGGATGCTATCGTGAACAAAATAAAAAAAGGGTGAGAGTCAATATCGGCCAATTGAAAGTTTCTCAAGGTTCATAGAGATCATATTTCACTCATGGTACGTCATCTCAACTCATATATAGACCTCATTGAGAAGCAATATTTCTTAATGGCTTGCAATTTATTTATAGACACAGGATAGCAGTGTATAGAAACAAATCACAATAAATTACATCAGTTTTTAGACATTTTGAAATACATATACTAAAGAAAACATAAAATAGTGAATTATTATCTGAAAATATTAAGTTAGTCAAGGTTAGTTTAAGTAAGGTTCTATTAGGTTTTCAATTTAATATTCGAATTCTAAAATGAAAATAAGTACAGCAGTAATTAAACTTTTGGACAGTTAATATATTTTAAATATTTGGCACTAAAAATATTTGTATACATTATTATATGTGTATATAATATATATATATATGAATTAATTAATATCTAAAATAAACTATTTATGTATACATATTATATTCATTAAATATTCAGGAATCGATATGATAAATATTGTAGTTTATTAAAAATCTTGACAAAACTTCCTGAATTTTAGAACTGAAGTATTATTTATGTCTTTTTAAAAATTTGGTAAGATTCATATTAATTTTCTTTCTCAAACACCAGCTTTTGCTATTCACATAATTATTTTAGTATCGTCAACGTTCACTACCAATGTTTTAGACGGTAGTTATTATTCATGCTAGGTTATGGGTCCCGGGTTTGATTCATGGTATGTCGGGGGGACAAAAATTCTGGGCGAAATGCGAGTTTCACCTCTAACAATGGAATCGGTGGTGTGTTTGCGCTAGGTATAGGTAATTGATGTTAGTATCATGTTGTCTTCCTTGTACGCGTTGCTCAAGGAAGCTTGGAATATTCCAACAAAAAGATGATGTCACACAGAAAAAAAGTTTTAAAAAATCCTACGGTACAAACAATTGATTAGTGACATTTTAAATATTTATTGACATATTTGATATTCAAGTAAGATCATGCTAGTTTTTATGAGAGGATTTCCATTAGTACGGCAAATGGTTGAAATCTAAATTAAATAATATTTTTATAAATTTATTTTCCAAAATAACATTGAAATTTATATCACGAGTATTCGAAATTATTAGGAATATAGATAATCTTAAATGAAGGTGTCGCTTAGGTAGCGGATCTGTTTAGAAAATTTGGTAAAAAACTGTGTTTAAGAGTTCGAGGACAGGTATGGGTATGAAACATAAAAACAAACCTTACTATACCAAAAAAAAAATAATTTAAATTATATGAGATCCAATCAAATAGATTCGAATCGCTATACGTTAGAGTGAATAAGGATAATCTAACATAATGTTAAGTTTATAAAGTTTTTTTAATCTAAAAATCAAAAATCCTCAAACATTTTAATTTTATGACTATGGTTTTATCTGCAACGATAAATAAACCATGATCATAAAATGCAAAATTATTTTTGGATTAAAATGTACTCTCAGTTTTTGAAATTGTCAAATTAAACGCTCTCGTGTACCTAGTTTATGTTTTTAGACAGAATTTAAAAGAGCTTTTAAAAACATCTAGGTTCAATTTGCTACCCCTCCAAAAGGCATTAACTTTAATTGATTTTGTTAATGACAGTCGTACGTAAAACACGTCAACTAAATGTGTGCTTTTTATCTATATCGAAATCATGAAAGCAGTTTGATTTTACAAGTGTGTGGATAGCTAGCTTTGTAAATAATATCAGTAACCAGGGCTTGAATTTGGAGGCCTCCATTTTAAATGTTAATTTGCAAGCTGTTTTGTTACTCTATTCTTTTTTATCTCATAGCTTCCAACACAAAATTTATGTTTCAAGTTTCAAAGTAATTTTACACTTTCAACGTGAGAAATGAGATGCTTTTAACATAAAATTTATTCTCTTAAAAATGGAGTGTAATACACGGAAAAGTGATATCTAAAACTCTAAATATATACTTATATGTTATTTCTATTTTATTTTAATATGATATGATAACTATTGATTATCATTTGGATCATATAAATTGCACATTATGACCCAAATTATGTTATCATCCCAAGTCTAACACAAATGCTAAGCTCGTGGACTGACACGGTGAAATTTAAAGCTTCAATTTCTACCTCGCAGACGCACTGTTGATTGAACAACTGTGTGTTTTATATATTTCTGTAGCCCAAGGATATACATAATAGTTTGTGTGGTCAATACCTCTATCTATAGCTAGAACTAAAAAAGTTCATTGACACACACTTATAAAAGTACGTCACCTACACCTATACAGTCCACCTATCTATCTCTTTTAGCTCTATTCACATGTTATCTCCCATGCACACAGGTTATTCCACTATTCTATTTCCATTAGGTTTTCCATTCGATATCTTTAAAGTGGTTCAAGTATACTTTAGCCTAGCTGCATGTCCTGCCCACCCAAACCTATGAGATTTGACTGCCCTAACAATGTGTGGTGACAAAGATAGAGTATGTGACTCATCATTATGCAACCTTCTCCTTCTACTATCCGTTATCTTCATCAATTTTTTATTTTCCAAGATATTTTGTTTACAAACACTAATTTTTTTCTTGTCTATTAATTTAAGAGAACAGGTTTGACGTGCATAAAGAACAACTGTTTAGACTATTGTTTTTTATACTATGTTGGCAACAAACGAGATTTTAACAACGTACTGACTGATTAAGATGATTATTAAAGCTTTTCCAAAAGTTTGATACATTTGCCCTTAAAATGAATCTTCTTATTGACAAGGTTTTTGTTTGTCTTATTTGATGTTTAAACTAAAATCTACTGGACTCCGTTTGGATTGAGTAAGATAAATTAACTAATTAACGTTGACTTTCCAAAAAAAAACCCAAGGGATTTATTTTAACTTTCATATTGAGAATTTTAATTTCAATTATGAGAACCTTGAACAAACTGGAAAAAATAAACAAATAAAATGAGAAATCAGAAATGAATATTAAAAATGACTCTAGAATCATATTGAAATAGGATAATATTTGTAAATAATGTAAACATCTAGAAAAGAATATAAGTCGAATTCTTTATTTAAACTGTAACGTATTTCAACGATTTAAAACGTAATAAAAATGTAAGCCCAAAGGTTAATACACGAATGTTGTTACAAGCCTATGCAAATAATAACTATGTTGTAAGATTGTAAAAGAAAAATGTACTATTGTGAAAAACTATGCGAGTATAAAGAATCATGTTTCAAGGTGTTCCATAATTTGGAAGGTAATCCGTTCTATTATTTATAGAATAAATAATCTGTATTCTAAATTCACATATTGTTGAGCAAGTAGGTTAAGGCCTTAGTCTCATCTTGTATAGTTCGTTGTTGACGGGAATTTGAAGTTAAAATCATGCCCGGGCTTATTAATATAGATTTTCCTAAATCATTTTAGACTCACTATCCCCGCAAATTTGAGTACATCCTCTTTAAATTGTGAATGCGCATTGCCTGAAAGGGAGGAAAAAAAAAAGAGAAATTAATTCTATTTTATTTATACGTGTCTATGTTACATAGCTCGCAGCTCAGTTTCTGGAAAGATTAGACTTTACTTTTGTACCGTTGACCAGAGAACGCCCAAATTAACTAATAGTTCATCCTTTCCTTCGAGGTTCTTTCCATGTTCTGATGAGATGAGATGTGATGATGGTGAATTTAAGGTTTAAGAACAAGTGAAAACTTTTAACTTAGCTTAAGCTTAGATAAACAGACCCTTAGGGACCGTTGGGATGATTTCCCTTTCAGGAAAATTACCCGTGGTACCAGCCGGGAATCTAACCTGGGGCTCCTAATATGGTAGCTAGATATGCTGATGACCACCATACCACAGTTCTGGTTAACAAACTAATTAGTACATATCAAGGTGAGAGGATATATTTACTTTATTTGTTCGTTTATCCCCATTATAACAAATGATTTAAACCAAGGAGTGAAATTTGTAGTCATAATAATTTGAAAATTGGTTGTAAGACCTACATTGAACATCCCTTGAGTTAGTGTACTCGGCCTGGATTTAAATCCCGACAACCCCGTCAACGAATATCAATTTGCAGTGATACTTTGTTGATTACTTGTTTATCACTATTTAATAAATAAGGCAAAACCCACTCACCCATGCATCACCTTATTTAACAAACCCCTCGGTCTGGAAACTTGAAATTTAGCGTGAAGTTTCCTTTTAGGACTTAGGCAAAAGAAAGTATGGGGTATTTCTAAACTTGAACACTTTTTAGTAAAAATGGGGGGTTTAAAGTGTTCAAAACTTACTAAAAAAATTTTTAACCAGCAGACATAGAGCCTTGAAATTTAAAAAGCATGTTCCTTTTGATAATTGGGTGAGATAGTTTTGGGACTATTTTCTAATTTCCCCACCTAATAGGATGGAGAGGAGCAGAGATTTGTGTGTCTCACTGACTCACTCATCACCATATTTCCCTAAGCTGTGGGCCTAGTAACTTGAAATTTTGTTTGGGAGGAAGGTAGTCTGTTAACCCCATATAACAAGAAATTATTTCAAAAAGGGATTATAAAAAATGGGGGACCTATGATTATAAATAATATTTTTATGTGAGGTAGAAAATAAAAATTGTGGTTAGAGATAGAGAGAGCACTCCAGATATCATATCAATTTTCACATTTTAAATCCCTAAGATTGAGTTGGAGAAAAATGAGTGGGGGCTCAAAATTTCAAAAAGTAATATAAAATATCTACTTTCCAATGTGATAGAATACTTTATCACGACAGACAGCTAAAAATACCACACAAAAAATTACTAAGGGCAGAAAGTTAATTGGAATAGAGCACTAGGCTAAATCATGGTTTAAATTAGGAGGAATAGCCAGCACACTTACCTTGGTGATACTGGAGTAGAAATTGTTTAGATAGAACACTGACTAATCTAAATAATACTTTTAGTCTTAAAATTTGGAATTTATAATTAAGAATTGCTTAAATGGGTAGGGGGAGGGTTACAATTTCCGAAAATAGTGGCAACAACTAATGAATGTACAGAATGTAGAGATACCACTCCAAATAACCATAAGAGACTGAAGATTTTGAATGGAGAAAAAGTGGGGTTTGAAGGGTGATGATTAGGTAAAATAAAACCTTTTATGTCAGGCATAAAAATTAAATTTGTAGTGAATTACTCCAATAACAAAATAGGTGTTAAATATTTTGTATTAAGAAAGGGGGCTGGTGAAATAGGGCGTTTCAAAATTCCACAAACTTAAATAAATAAACTTTAATTGTGGTAGGAGATTCAAATTTGTCAGGTTGGTGTACGACTCACCCCAAACAACCATTAAGGTCTGGTTCTTAAATTTGGTCTCGCTTGGATTCATAAAATTTATATAAAAATCATTTTTTGGTGTGATATAAAATGGAAGTTCAACATGAATATCTTCTCGGACTTTTGAAAGATGTTTAAACATATCGAATTTCAAAATTGAATCCCGGGAATTGGAAGAGCTAGTAATACATAAACTAATATTGTACAATATTTTTCATTATGGCTTAAAATTGATATTTGGCAAGCACGTAATTAAACCCTATAAGATAGTAAAATTTAAAAATTTAAAAATGGGATTGCGGGTATATTGAAAAAGGGTGGAGATGCATAAAGGAGGTTAGTAATAGAAAAAATGTTTTCTCACTTTTGTAGATAATTTGAATTTTGTATGGGCAAACGAAAAAACAAACAAAAAATAAATGGATTCAAATACTAATGTTTATATAAATGTGGGTCCATTATCTTTGCGATAACAAAGCTAAGAATTTAAGGATTAATAATTATTGAGCCCGCTTCATTGACCGCGTGGTCTAATGCACTAATCTCTTGCTGGGCTTTACTTCCGAAGAAGGGGAGATCGGGGTTTTATCCCGGTCTGGCGTGCTGAGGTTCTTTTTCCATAAATATTTCTCCACTCTCCCTCCACGCAGATGTGGATGCATTTCCACTATATTAAGCCTCAATAATCTTTAACCCTTTAGTGTAATTAGTACATAGGCGTATAACCCGAACGGGTAGTAAGATGTGGTGCTAGAAATAATAGTGACCCACTTAGGGGGTTGGGGAGAGTGAGGTTATAATCTCGGTGTGGTGTCTTGAGGGTGGTTTTTCCAAAATTGTTTTCCACTCTCCCACCACGCAGATGCGGGCTTTATTTCTCTTACTATAGCCTTCCAAATCCATAAAGCCACTACCCTAATTAGTATATAAGTGTAGGCCTATAAGACGAACGGGTATTAAGACGCGGTGCTAAGATAAACCTTAATTATTAGTGCCCATCTAGCAGGGACATATCAGTTAAAATAAACAAACTATAACGAAATAGCTTAGTGATCTGTGATGCTCCTTTGAAAACCACGATGTTTCTTATTCAATACGTCTATGTAACAATTTTATAAACTAATTATAGCCATTTATATTTTGGTGAACTGTGATACCCTCTTTACCAACATATTTCTGTAACAAAAATACAATTAATTTAATTTATTTTAATTTATTAATTACCATGATTGGTTTGTGATTGCCAAATTTATCTCAGGATTGTACAAGGGGGACTGTAACAAAGTGGGGGTAGAAGGATGTTGAACGTTCAAATTTGATATAGTTTGTGTGCGATGAACGTGTAAACCTGCTAATATTGTAAGATAAATTGTACCTTCAAATTTGTAATTATTTTGTAAGTTGTTTACTAAGACCTGTGGTTTCAGAAAACGTGTCAGTAGGTACTGATAATATAACTCACTAAACAAAAAAGGCATGGATCGATGAGCACGTAATTACTATAATGGGCTAGGGGTTCGGCAGGAAGATCTTAGAGGTAATCTACCCGAATTTGCGTTAAAGGAGGGTTGGGAAACCATTTAGGAAAATCCAGCCTCAGTAGACCCGGCCGGAATTCGAAACCCAATCTCCCCGTATTCAGCAGGCCAACCTAACACAAAAGTAACGCCTTTGACCACTTGAAGATTAAACTGGGTATTTACTCAATGTTTTCTCACTTTCCCATCACTCAAATATGGGTATATTTCCTATAAACTCTATCTTCCTCCCTCAAACACCGCCAGCGCAAATAGAATGTGTGTAGAACCGGATGAACATTAAGACGTGGTGTTAAAAAATATGAAAACATGTTTTTGACTTATTTCAATTTAGCACCGACGCATTCAACGCTTGATGAGAAAAGATAATATTTCCATGCTGATAAATACTGCGTAACATCAGCACTTGGATGGAAGGTTACCGAGCCTGGAAATCATGGTTTTGCGGCTGTACCACCATCGCTTACTCCATGCCGCACTCAAAAATGTCATTTACACCGCTTGCCTCTATGCATGTAAATTTTGTATGACACGAATAGAAGAACATATACTGGTTTGGTGGAGGTTATTTTAGCTGGGAAGAATTGTTAGAAGGGGTTGGAAAGGGATGGGGAATGAATGTTTGCTTTTGTATACAAATATACATATGGATACTTGTGTTTGAGAATAAAAAGGGTAGGGAGTTAGTTAGGCTTCACTCAGAAGCACTAATGTACACAAAATATTTTTTTTTCAACATTGAATAAATAATTGACATAATAGTTTTATACCGTATTGTTTAAGTTTGAGTATTTGAAGTAAACTCTCTAAAGACATTGATCATATTATGTAGTTTAGAAAATAAATTAATGGATGAATATGACTAATACCACCAAGCCATCTCCAGGATCTAGCTATGTATAATAAGTAGGTAAGACCACATTTATTTTTAATTACAAAATAAAACTTGTGCTTAAGTAGCAGCATGGTATAAGGCGTCACTCTATGAATAGAATAAACCACCAATGACAGGGAGATCTTAGTTAGAATCCCAGTCTGGTAAACTGAGGGTGGTTTTTCTAAATGGTTTTTCACTCTCCCATCACGCAAATTTGGGAATACTCAATATAAATTCAACCTTTATCATCCCTAATTTATTAGAACAATTAGTACTTATGCTTACAACCTAAACAAGTAGTGTTAAACATATATCTCAAAGTCTACTAGTGATAGGCGAAGACACAGTGTAGTTTGAGAATAAATGAATGAATTAAGCAAACATATTTTTTCAAGAGTATTTTAATTTTAATTTTAGGGATATGTGCCATTTACACTAATTTAAAAACACATAATTATTGGGGTGGATTTTTAAATAAATACACTATCGTTGGCATGTAGAAACGATTGAAACTCAATGCGATGTATCAAGAGAGCTTGATTTTTTAAATAGCAGATTTATCAGGAGATTAAACCTGTATATGAAACCCTGCCAGAAAAGGGCGAGTTAAGAGAAGGGTAATGGTAGGCTTATTGGTATTATGGAGGTATATGAAGTAGTTATTTACAATGAAAATAAATCTCACTCAATCTTAGCCTCCAGAGTTAAGGCAAAATTTCCTTGAGGTCATCAAATATTGTCTTGTTTCAAACCAGTTAAACTTGTTACTATCCACCTGATATAATTTTATAAGTTTCATAATTGCTATTGCAACTTTGGGGTACAGTGAATAGCTATGAATAGTTAGAGTCACTATCTTACCTTAAATATAAAATATTCCCAGCAATTTCTAGACACATTTTGTGGAGGGTACCATCAATTATCTTTTAATTTGGAGTTTAATAAAATTGATATACGAAGTGCCAGAAAACATCTTCATATATTTTAAGCGTTTATAAAGATCAAAGTGATAAGATAATTATTATTCCAGGGTATTTATCGTGTTTTTTTTAATTGATTGATTATATCCTATCAGCATGCTTCCTAAATATTAGCTTCTAGATTAGAGACCACACCTAGCCCAAAGCTCATTGATAAAATATTGTGAAAAGGGGAGACCATATTCCATTAAAGATACATTTCTCAGACATGCCAATAAAACCCAGTACCCTTAATCAAATAGGATTCAATATCATTTGAGTTAAGATTTATAAATTAAAATAAAATAATAAATAAAAATGTTATTTAATTTTAGTGTGTTTTAAATTTATTCATGCTTATCTACACAGGAATACTGTATTTCAACCGAAGCCATGAAAGTTTTTTTGTGTAGAAAAATTTTCACAAAACTAAATACAATTGAATTACAATGAAATATCATCACGTCCTTCAGTCAAATAAATAATTTATATTATTTTTCTCCTATACTTAGGTAAACACATACAATTTATGTCATATTGTTCAAATGCCGGAAATTTTGTCATAATAACATATCTTACAATTTAATAATTACTATAGAGTGTTATGAAAAAGCCTACTAGGCCAATAGCTGAACAGAATAACTTAGACGGTTTTTCTATAAATAACATAATAATTGTCTCCCATCATACCCACTCCCTATGTAGTGCGTCAAAACACAAACGATTTTGATGTTGTTTTCCTAATCAATATACTATGTATTTCTCAATGGCATTTTATTAACCTTTTATTTTCATGTTTTTGGTGTGGTTTGAGTTCGGTAAATTTTCAGCACAAGAGGAATAATAAATGAAGTGGCAACA
Source organism: Timema genevievae (assembly GCA_902155825.1). Lineage (NCBI taxonomy): Eukaryota > Metazoa > Arthropoda > Insecta > Phasmatodea > Timematidae > Timema > Timema genevievae. The sequence continues at coordinate 77,934 of CABFWO010001496.1, read as the reverse complement.
GTGGTTTTCAAAAATACATGAATCCCAAACAAAATGTTAAATCAATTATTTCTGGTAGATTGGTCCAATGTATTTTATATGATGCACATAAATATTTATTTTGTACTCTGTTGATATAGAAATAGTGAGCCCATTATTGTGTACCCAAACATCTGTATGTGTGAATATAAATGTGTTTTAAGTAGTTTAAATTGATATTGATAGTGTGGTGGTATTCAATAATGTCTCTTAATTCGGTAGACTAGGCTAAAAGTCCACACTATAAGAAAAGATTTGGCTTCAAAAAGTTATTGCTTTCCACCTTATCTTCAGGTTAAAGTGGGCTAGAAGTGAACGCAATCTATGTTTTTTATTTTTACAATTTTTATGACAAAGATAATTTATTGGCTAAAATAAAATATACATTATTTCATATGTTGATACATTTAATTTTCTACAAAAAATATCCTGAACAATTCTTGTACATTGGTCATGGTAATTGCTGGAATTTACCAGAAACATTTTAATTTAATAGAAATTATTAGTGTAAAATTGTGCAAAGCCCATGAGAATTTTTCAAAGTCTGTTGCGATAACTACTTGTACAGTACATTAGAAAACTAGAATAGATTAATCAAAGAGTATTTAATTTAATTTATAAAAATCTTTTTGATAAAAACTGCAAAATTATGAACTTTTACTCGCGCACCCTTTCATCCCGATAAATTTATTTGAATTGTATCTTTATCATAAGATAATATTACCTAAGACGAGTTTTAATTATACCGTGCGGATGATAAGACACGTGGCATCCAAATAAAACTATACATGTTTATATAACAGTAGGTGCTGTAAAGAATGAGTTTTAGGAGGAAGAGGAATAGTTGTGTTTTGTTTAAAAATAATCATTGAAATGGAATTAGATCTCACATAGATTGTTTGCTCAATAACGTTTGCTCGAGAAGCTACGAGAGCCTTTCAGTGCAGTCAGTGCTCAGGGAGCTTCCTATTCCAAATTAGATTATAATTATATAAATTTATTATTCAAATAATGTAATAGTGACATGTTTGTCACAGGTACATAACTAACCAATTTTGTAACAACCCACGGTTTAAATATCTTATATATATATATATATATATATATATATATAAGATAAATGTAACACCATTAGATATATATATATATATCTAATGGTGTTACAGTTGTCTCCAAGCCTTTTGGTTCTCACAGAGCATGACACGTGACCGTGTGACTTTCCATTTAAAATCAAATACTAATAAGTAACACGTTCTATATTTAATTTATGAATGTTCATTTGTTTGTTTAGGTATAATTTTGTAACCAAATTGATATTATATTAATATTTTCCTGAAAGAACAAAGCTGCTCTTACGATCTATCACTAACGACTTCTCATTTGTTTAAAACCTATTTAGTCAACTTGTGAATAATTACAAATTTGGAAACCAAAATTATGCTCCTAATATGTTACTTGTGAGAAAAATTAATAAAAGTAAATTAATTTCAATTTTTAAAGTAATATATAAAGTATGTTCGAAAACAAATCATTTGAAATAAGAGAGATTCATACTATAAATTATTTATAATCGTGTTTATAGTCATCGTCAATAAAAATCAATAAAATATTTAAAAATAAATTCTAGCTTCCCTAGAAACAGGGGAGCCAAAAGGTTTTGACAGTATGAAGAAAAGGGTGCTGGGGGGGCAATTACGTTATGTCCATGCTAATATAGGTTGAGTAATACATTACGCGAACATATTTTACCACCACTACCATCAAGCCACTATTAGATAGGCTATGTGTGTATGTGATATGTACATGTATATAATATATAATTATATATATGTAGAAAAATGTATATATCTATACAAATAATAAAGTTGAAAAAAATTGTTGAAGAGAAGTAAAAATAAAGTAGAGAAAATTATTTGGTCTCAAACTTAGAAAAGCGATATTTAATAACCAATAAGAATCAAATTTCATAAAAATTCACAATCATCACCATTTAAGCCTGATATATAAAATATTAATTATTTAATGTATTATTTCAATATAGGACCATAATTTGATTTATAATAACTTCGAGCTTGTTTGAATTAAAGGTTCACTTGTATATATTCTACACTTTATCCTACATAACAAAAAAACAATATTATAGGGACATGTTGGACTCATATGTGTATTAAACATTAATCCATGCAAATAAAGAATTAGACAAATAAAGATTTTTCAATGTTTCTGATCGCAAGAATCATGATTAAATCGTTGCACAATATTTCCTAAGAGACTTCACCTTCTCCTGCCTCCTCAAGCAAGAAATCACGGGGTGAGGACGGGAATATTCCCAAAAACCCCTCCCCCGAGATCTGGCGCCTATGCCCAGAAGTGGCCTCTTGATACCCGCTTTGTTGGCCACATGGTCTAAAGCGCCACTTTCACAATAGACTAGACTGCCAAAGACAGAGAGATTGGGGTTCGATCTCAGCCGGGTGTACCGAGGGTGGTTTTCTTTAAAGGGTTTTTTCCACTATTTCTCAACGCAATGCGGATACATTTCCTTTAAATTTAACCTTCCTAATTCCTAACACGTTAATGTAATTATTACATAGGTATATAGCTCGAGGGGGTAGTAAGATGCAGCACTAAGAAAATAAACCATGTTGTTAGTGCTGAAGAATAAATATTTACAACATAAAACAATGAGAATATCAATAACTCTGTCAGAATAGCAGTTGGCGGGTAAAGTCGGGTTCCCATCCTTGTCTGGGTGTCTCATTCCTATACTTAGCTTACATCAGATACTCTATTAAAGTATTATCTTAAGATACGCGTTAGTTTAAACGTACTCTTTGTGTATATTTATGCCCACACGCGGCCTTCTCAGAGAGTATAGCTTAATGCAGACATTATCAGCATTTGGTGGTTCAGTACTCAAATATATTTGCTTGATTGGAGCGTCTCATTTTGCTAAGATTACAAAAATAAATAGTTGTATATTATTAATAGTTAAGGATAGTTTACTTAAAACTTGTAACACATATATACATTATATAAATATCTATAATATCCTCTTTGGTGGTCGAATGTTCTAAGACAAGGCCTCACTATTGCCATAGGCTAGGCTGCCGTTGACGGGGAGATCGGGAATAGAATCCCGGTTAAGTGGATATGTTTTCTCCTATTTTGTTTTTCATTATCTCTTCACGCAAATGCGGCTACACTTCCTCTCGATTATATCTTATTCATAGCTAACTAACATGTTAGCGTAATTAGCACATGAGCATTTAGTCCAAGTGAGTTGTAAAACGTGGTACTAACATTTTTTTAATGTCTTAGCTTTTATAATTAATTTAGGCCCGTCTACTGGAAGGCACGCTGACTAAACTTCAATCTCATCTAGTCTGATTTGACAGAGACGGTTTGGATAGCCCTCAAATACCGGTATAGTGAGTGTAGTTTATTCTAAATACTTATTTCCTACTTTACCTACGTTAAATTAGGGGTACAGTTCCTCTCACTCTAATTAAACTCATTCCTACCTTATAAGTATGATTAATTTCGGATCGGTAGTAAGATGCGGGGCAAAGTAAAAAATGCCTAAGATTGTTAAATTATTTTGTTTTTGATTATATTAAAATATATTTGATATTATTATTTAAAAAAAGCTTTGAATATATTTGAATATAAAAGCTTATTTATCACGTTTTACTTATAATTTAAATATAGTGACCTATATAAATTAATAATAATCATATATTAATCTATCTTAAGTTGAAGTTATTTACAATGGTCAATAGCAATACAAATTATTTTAGTATTATTTTATTGATTATAAAATCCACACGCCCCTAGAATAAATTAACTGAGTCATCACATCTACTGAAGTTTCTTCGCCAGTTCTACGCTATCAAATCTTACAGTTCGGGCGATTTTACGTAATTGCAACGGCCAGTAGAGAAATCTCACGTCCAACATATGAAACCAACTTAGCAGTAATCTCGCCCCCCCCCCACCCTATCCCACCAACATCCTTGCTGTCCTCCTCATTTTAACCAAAGCACGGGGTCATTTTGACCCTTTCCTAAATTCTCACGCGCTCCTGATATCCAAAATTCACCCACCCTCGTTTTGTTAATTGCAAGTCTTAATCGGCCTATGGTCCAAGAGGCTTATCGGGCTTGTACAGTTACATGTCCACACATTCAACCCCGGAACCTTCCTCATCCCTTTTCATGGACTCCCCCTTCCCGAAGCACCCCCCAGAATTTACTCGTCCTGTTAACGCTTCCGCGCCATTATCCAAAGATTACTCAGTATCGTTGGATTATACTGCACAAATAGAATGATTTTCAATACAATTTAAGAGTAAATATAATTGTTTTAGAGTACAATATCAATAAATATAGTGGTTTCACCATATATTCTTCAAACAAACTTAATCATACACCCTTAACCACTATGTGTTTACTAATTTGGATCACATTATGAACTCTTTTTTTTTACCGAAAATACATTTCTTCTTCAGTATCATCTTGTAATAAAGCTTTGAGAACGATATAATTTTGAGGAATTATTTTAATTGAATTTGTTTAGCGGGAGAGAAAGAAAATATAATGGCAAAAAAATTATGTAAATACCCCTATCTGAGATTATAACCCAAATCTCCCAATCACTAAGCAAACAAGAAAAGACGTGATTGGCATTTTCTTATTATGTGTGTTCACCAATGTAGTTGACACATATGTTGAAATACTTATTATTCTTGAAACTTTACTGGTCAAAATTTTATTAGGAAATCGAAACAAAATATCAAATAGGATTTGTTTGTTAATCAAGTTAAAATAATTATGTCTTACATGATCTTAACAAAGACTTGTTTAGTAATTTGTTCCTTTAGAATCATATTCAATTTGTAATTAGAAAACCTAGACTTCTTTATTAACGAACAAATGTGCCGGAAATACATCCGTAGCTAAAATATTAATTGCATCTTCTAGGCCCCACTAGTCCTGTTCAATTAACAATTCGTGCGTTTGCTTATACTACAATAAATATTTGTACACCTCTTCATCCCATTAACTGGATTAAGGGGTAGTTTAATTCATCCCAAAATGCATTCATGTTATATAGAATGACTAACATACATACATACAAGCATCAATTAATATGTACGAAAGATAATTTATTATTAATGAATTGGTGAACATCATAAAGGAGACCCACTTCGATGGCAATATGATCTAACGCACTATTCTCGCATTAGAATAGAATGTCGTTGATGGGGAGATTGAGATTCGAATCTCGGTTGGGTGTAGGCCTTCTGAGAGTGGTTTTTCCAAAATTGTTTTCCACTCTGCCTCCACGCAAATTTGGAAACATTTCCTATAATTATAACCTTCCTAATCCCTTAAACCCTTAGCGTAATTAGTACATAATAGTATAACCCGAACGTGTAAAAGATGCGGTGCTATAAAAACAAAACTTAGGCTAAATACGTGCGGTGTTAATTTATTGTTGGACATATAATTTCATTTTTGTATAACAATTAACATAACTATAAAATGCAACAGTAGATTGATCATTTTATGGTGTGTTCACTTCGAGCATATTTTCTTTTCATTTGCCATATGTAGAAGAGATAATAAACCACGTCGATCATTTGTGGGGTCGCTCAAAGACAAAAAAATGTAAAAAGCTAAAACTTTCCATTTTTACTTAGTGAAACCTAAATATTTGTTCTATGGTTGATTATTTTAATGTACATATACCATCAAAATATGAGTAAAGGTATATTAAAACGCATAAACTCAGAATTATTAAATTTTATAGTGATCTATTTTACTTCGTAAAATCTCCAGGATGGGTAACTGAGCCATATTTATCATGAAAATCCACATGTATTAAAGCATGATGCATTATAAAATATCGTGAAAGTTAATTTGGGTAGATAATACCATAAAACCTAGAAAATGGAATCTTGCCGTGAGTATACATACCCAGAATAACCTTAGATCTACAGTATTAACCTATATCTAGCTTTTTGTTGTAATATGGCAGGGTCGATCAGTACGCCAGCAACCTTAGCACAATTTAATGAAAATATACATAGTCTTATAATATAACCATTTAACTCCTTTATTATTATGTATATCACAATTTGAATAGTTACCAAATATTTTGTTTTATCCTTTAATGGATTCCATGTTTCTCCAATTTATAATATACTAACAATAAGTAATTAGTAGATTAACAAATATGGATTAATCTTCAGTCAGACTTAATATGAAGGAACATTTTCTACAGTTACAATACAGTATCTACATAAACAATTTTCCCATGTCTATACGTAGAATTGTGAGCTCTATATATGTCACTTTTCATATATGGTATCAATTTTAAATAACTAATAGCGATATTATATTAAAATAATTTTTATCATTGCTGGTCTTAAAATTTAAATGTGTTTTCTAAATGTTACTTACTATCATAATATTTTAAATTATTATTATTATTATTATTATTAGCACCGCGTCTTACTACCCGTTCGGGTTATACGCACTTACGCTAATGTGTAATGGTATCCTCACATTCACAAGTTGTGATTAATACACATCTTGTCAGAGGTGAAGGAAGGGTTTGGAAATCAGATAAATCTGTGCCGGGACCATATTATTTTAAAATTAATATGTTTGTTTATGTTTGTGTGACTGGTATAACACAAGAGTGACTCTTTAGACTATGAGAACAGCCATAGCTCTAATTTCCCTATTTCTTCAGCCCTTCTGCTGGTCCCATATTCCTAATCGCTAGATTTTATTAAATGGTCATAATATTTTAATTCTATTTTAGAGATATGACATTAATGAACATTAATTAACAAAGATTTATCTGTGTTAACAGTTGATTAATTCAATTAATGAACATATTGCTTGACCATTATTTGGCTAAAGCTTGGGTTATATAATATGATTTTACACAAGGGAAAAAAACCAAATATTTTACCTTACAGGAGTTGGTAACGATCTTTCAGAGGGTTTTTACACAGCACGAAGTGGAACTACCCAATTATATTTACTAGGGATAAGTTATTAAATTTATCTATTGTCATTTCTGGCTACCAGTTAATTCTAATTATCTAACCAATGTGGTAGGCTGGGCAAGCAAATTCACGTTTAAAAGATGTTTATTTGTAATTTACTATAAAGCTACCACCTGGTGGTCGAATATTAATATAAATATATGGCCTATCTGTTGGTTGAAAAATTCTTCTCTGACAGTTCAAAAATTTATCACCATATGACCACGCATTTAGAAACATTCGGAATAATCCAAGCCTTAGCATATTTTATTACTACCTATCCGGTGTTTAGTTTTATCAGGATTTATATAGTTGTTGAATTAAATGTTTACTTTATTTATGAACTGAAATTTAAATAAATACTTGCAAAGATAATAACCAATAATAACAAAATTGTGTTCAAATAATCACTACTCATTGTAATTTCTCCTTTTCTTTCTTTCTCTCTCTCGCTCTCTCTCTCTCTCTCTCTCTATATATATATATATATATATATATACAGGACTTGAAAATTTTTAGGGTGACTTATCCCATGAAAAATTTCACTAATCAGCATGATTGGAATATAGCCACAAAATTTATGTTAACAAATTTAAACTAAGCACATAATCACTTTTATTTCTACTTAAAACTGCGTATAAAACCATAATGTATTGTTTTACTATTTTGTGAACATTCTGATCATTGATTATTTGATATTAATATACAGCTGCCATCCTATTAGTCTAGTGGTCAGTATTTCTAGCTATATGCATAGAGGTGCCAGGTTCATTTGCCGGCGTTATCATATGTATCTCTCTCAAAGGAGAATTACCCCTATGGTTACCATAGTCGGTTCAGTAATGCTTAAGTTTGGTTAAAGTCTTCTACTGGTACCACATCATTATGATCATCCCATCATCTCATCGGGCCGATGTAACCGCACCTACATGTTAGTCCAATCTCAGAAGACGGTTACATACCTGCCACTACCAGTAAAGGACCAGCAATGTCTATCTGACAAACCCTGATGGCATATGATATGAAAAATAATAAATATGTGTTTGTGTGTATATATGTATATATATATATATATATATATATATATATATATATATATATATATATATATATATAAAATACTTGAAAAAAGTCTCGACTGCTCGTCTGCTGTGACGAGGGAAAATTTTGTTTGGCGAGTAAAAAAACAGTTTTAATATTTAATTTTGTTATTGTTGAGCTGGATCCTTCATAAGATATCCATCCATCCTGTCCATCCTGACTACATAACGACTTTAGCAAGATTATAATTGATACTACGGTTCAAATAGATCATACATAAGCTATGGTTATGGGTACATAGCGACTCTCGCAAGGTGATATCGATATATTATTATGGTTTGAAGGTCATTTCGAGATAAATATAAATCAGGGTTGCCAACATTGAAACCGTTTGGACCTCAAAACACAACGAAAAGATAGAATTGCGAGTAGAATTTAGCGGGTCTTGTCGCATTTTTAACTTGTTTGTTCACGTGTAGGAGGGAAAGAGATAGCGCAAAAGAATCTGTTAGGTTAAAAAAAATAAACAGTAAATTTTGGTTTGATACTCAGTTTTAAGTAGAAATAAAAGTGAATATGTGCTTAGTTTAAAATTGTTAACATAAATTGTGTGGCTATATTCCAATCATGCTGTCTGGTGAAATTTTTCACTGGAAAAATCACCCTAAAAAACGATTTGAACACAGTTTTGTTATTATTGGTTATTATCTTTGTAAGTATCTATTTAAATTTCAGTTCATAAATAAACTAAACATTTAATTCAACAACTACATATAATGCAGCCAGAAATGACAATAGGTAAATTTGATAGCTTATCCATAGTAAATATAATTGGGGAGTTCCGCTTCGAACTGTGTAAAAACCCTCTGAAAGATCGTTACCAACTCCTGTAAGGTAAATTAATTGGTTTTCTCCCTTGTGTAAAAGCATATTATAGAACCCAAGTTATAGCCAAATAAAGGTCCAGCAATATGATCACAAAGCAAATTAATCAACTGTTAACACAGATATATCTTTGTTTAGTAAATATAGGTTTATTAAACTTACACTCCAATTACAGAATAACGCACATATATTAATAATATTTACACCTTGTAGCCAGAAAATGTCATATCTCTAAAATGGAGTTAAAATATTATGACCATTTAATAAAATCTAGCGATGAGGAACGTGGGACCAGCAGAAGGGCTGGAGAAATAGGGAATTTAGAGCTAGGGATCTACAACTAGGAATTAAGAGTTAGAGGTCGAGAGCTAAGGATCGAAAACTATAGATCAACAAGTAGGGATTGAGTACTAGAGATCGAGAGCTGTCGATCAAGAAGCGGGGACTGATAACTAGGGATCGGGAACTAAGGATCAAGAAAAAATAATCGATAACTAGGGATAAAGAACTAGGGATTTATAGCTAAGTATCGAGAATTAGGTATGGAAAATTAGGGTTTGAGAGCTATGGAACGAGAATAAAGAACCAGCACCAAGCAACAATGTCAAGTGAACTAAGAACAACAAGCAACCACGTAGACACCGATATTTATATATTCAAGATCAGATAACAAAGAAGAGGAAAGCACTAGAAAACAATAACTATGAAAGCATTACAAGAGAACGAGTACGAGGACTTGGGAACGATTGTGGACAATATTTAATGAACGAGGATTAGAAAAATATGATCAGTTAGCTAAAAGTAGTGGACAATCACGATGCAGCAAGGACTAGAAAACTAGCACTTATAAATCAGGACAAGATAACCCTAATCAAGAATCCAAAACTAAGAGACGAGAACCATGAGATCAGAACAAGAGAGTGAGAACCAGGTAAATATAACAAGGAAATTATATCAAAGAAAGAAGACTAAGGAATAAAAACCAAAGCTAAAATAAAAGTGAACAATGATGAACAACAAATTAAAATAAATGGTCTAAATACTGGTATGATACAATTGCACAAACTTATTCATATTGTGTATTATGGTTCCGAAGAAATTTTTCAAAATTAAGTTTTGGTCAAGTACTTTTAGTAAGTTTTCCTCATTAAATCAAACTTATTATTACAAAAATTCTAATAAACACTCTTTATATATAAATTTTAAAACAAATTATTCATATATTAATAAGTTCAAAATTTAAAAAATAAGTTATTTGAAAATAACTCTAATTTTTTTTTTTTTTTTTTTTTNTTTTTTTTTTTTTTTTTTTTGTAATTTGAAATAATAAATTTTTTTTATTTTTTAACTTGATAAACGATTACCAAAAACCTTTTTGAATTCAACCTAAATTGCAAATTTCAAAAAATCTAAATTTTCTATTTTCTTAGATGTATATTAGCCCTACAATTTTATTAAATCCATTTTAAATATATATATAAATATATATATATAAATATATATATATATACTCACATAATTATTGGCAGTGTAAATTAGTCCCCTGATACCAATCTTGAAAAAATGGTTAGAGCTATTAAAATACAATCAAATTTTAGCAACATCAGTCCTCAGTAAACTTACCTTAGCAAAATTTTTAGTCTATAACAATATACTGTGTTATTTTTCATGTCAAACCCCCACAAGATACCCATTTTGAAACAAATAATTTTAGCCATTTTTTAATTAGTTCTTACTTTTTTAAATCAGTCACCAGTAAACTACCCATAATCGAACTTTCGTCCCAATCACAAAATAACAGTATTCTTGGTCATTCCATACAATTCTCAGATATACAATACAATCAAAATCGTTGATCTATTTTCAAAATATTTTTAACTATAAATACTTCTTAACAGTATACCATTTAACGAATTTTTGCTCAAATTCCAAAGATACTTTGCTATTTTTCTTGCCAAGCAAATCCTAAATATGCATTCTCAGAAAAATCCTTATAAATATTTTCAAAGAATTTAGTTTTCAAAAAAATCCCTCAATAGTAAACTACATTTAATTTGAGGGTTAAGGTCAAAATCAAAAAATGTCTTGAGGTATAGCCCTATAAAATATAAATATTAAGTTTTAACAAAATCCATAAAACCGGTTTTTGATCCGTGGCCATGGACAGACTGACAGAAAGCAGACATATAGCCAGAATAATGGTAAAATGCACTTTTTTAAAAATTTGGGTTCGCATAAAACGTAAAGATACATAATAGCTTTGAGATAGAATTTTTTTACAATTAAAATACTTTTTCTTGATATGAGAAACTAAAAAATCAGTATGGACTTTAAGATCGCAACGCTACCAATTGTAAACAAAGAACTTGATTACCCGTACCTTTGTGTCAGATTGATCTAAGCAGAATGGCATTTAGATTTAGCACCCTCATAGGTAGAAGTGTAGGAAGAGGAAAGGGAAGCAGGGATCAAATCCAGGCTGGGTGCTTGTGGGGAAGTGTTTATTACACCTAGTTTTAACTGATGATTTCCCATCCTCTCTCCAGGTAGATTCTTGCTATTATCCCCCAGATACTTCCATCATACCTAACTCATTAATAACCTATAACTAAGCACATCAGCGGACATACGAACAAATCTTTCAAGGTCGTTTAGTCTGGGTTTGTTAGTGACAAGGATCGAGGCAAGACCAACCTGAAGGAAGTTTTAACTAAATGCTTTGTGACTCTTCCCACTCTAAATCCTAACCTACTCACCACTTAACTTTTTGTGTACTTAAGTGCACATTCATGTTTCGGTAGTAAAACGAAGTGCCCAAATGAATTAAAAGAATAGAGAACACACTAAAAAAACTGTATATAAGTCTCAGGTTAAGGACTTAGTTAAAATCTTTGTGATTTGAGTTTTATAAATTTATAAACCACATCTGAGCATCTTGTTTGGATCTGGGATTCTTCAAAACGATGATGAAAGAAAGAAAGGTATGAATGATTAGGAGCTCTCTATAGTTATAGCTCATAATTACAATGTAAGGCATCTCGTAGAAATAAATCAGGTTCTTTCAACAAGGAAGTCAAATCTCAGACTTCTAATTCAATCGATCAATCACTTTGAAAGGCCTTCTGTGGAGGACATATACGATTCTTCCTCTTCGAAACGTTGGCAACTGTATTAGGTCTGAATGTTGTTGTTGGCTGCATAGAACGTCGTTATCATTTAGCAGATAAATAATTCATACCCTAATGAATGTTTCCCCCACCCCTCCATACCCCCCTTTTCCCCTTCGCATACATATGTAAACAGCGTTCCACTAGCTCCATTCATCCTTCCTATTATTATACTCGTTCTTATAGGATATCTCGCATACACCCCTCCAGCCACTGCAAGATTGTTGAGGAGTACCAGGAGGTAAGAGGTTTAGTTGGTGGGGCAAGAGGGAGGCTAGGAGGTTCCATAACTCAGTCCGTAATGGTCACCATATTTTGTGTGTGGCTCTGGAATTAGAATAAGGCGTAATTATTTAAACACGTGTATCTCCACTTTATGTTCACTTATTCTCCACAGCGACGTCGCACGGGCAATAAAGTTAAGGTGGTAAATTTTCAAACACTGTCCAATAACTTTCACTAATTATCTGAATATTGGGTCTGAGCTTATTGGTCTTCCAAATTGTGAAACTTGTAAAGTAAGAAACATTCAGAGCTAACAAGAAATGCAATCTCAGACTCTGACAGGCATAGTCTCATTATAAAAGAATTTGATAAAACATGAGTAAACAGCGTTTTCAGCAATAAAGTCTGTTATAAAGATTTAACAAATTAAATTGTTCGCCATATTAAATTACAATGTAGCTTATTTCCCTCCGTTATGATTAGAATCTTCCGTTAATGGAATCTTCCACTGAGTTTTTTTTCATTGGGTAGGCATTTATTAAGTTTCAAAACAAATAAAACAACCCTATCATAGAGTTTTCTGTTGTGACCCCGTAAAATATTATAATTTGCTAGTGGGAGGCTTAGGGTATATTTTTAACAATTTATTTTTATCTAGGAACTTTTATATTTTACATTAATTCACAGAAAATGAGTTAGTTTTACCTCTTAATCAACTCTTTTAAAATAATACAACGTCAAATACAACGTAAATAAATAATTTCTGTCAAAATCGTTTAGAATCTAGTTCCAAATTCTCTTAGTTATTTTAATTTTTTCATTTATTTTATGTATTTAAAATGCTCCTTCGAACCGACTTATTAAACCAGCACACTAACTATAAACTAACTTAAATCTAGAACAGACACCACACTCAGCCCCAACCGTTAACTTTGTGAGGGTTAATCCACAGTTCATCCAAGTCAAATTTTTCTGCCATGCTAGGAAACGAAACTGTGTCTTGAAGTTCACCAGATAGACAATCTACCAACTTAACTAAAATGTAGGACAAATACATTTAAATATCTATGTTAAACACCTAACCATTTCATTCACCTAACTTGTAAGGAATACAGTAAATAATAACTGTCGATAATGATCTAAATTTTTGATAAAAACCATGATAATTTATGATAGTTGATGACCAATTCCAGTTGAAACAATTGAGGAAAATTTCGATAGCTTGTCTATTTTTTCACAGAGTTTAGCTATATTTATTTTTTGTCACCGCGTATTATTACTGATTTACATTATACGTAAATTAAGAAATAACGCTTATGTGAGAAAGATTGAATTTATGATCAAAGTACACTAATTTGTATGGAGGGAGAGTGGCAATAGTTTTAAGGAAAAATCACAATTAGTATAAGAGTCCTATAATGTATGTGCAGGGAGAGTGGAAATATTTTAAAGTAAATAACTCAATTATTAAACTCAACTTGGACTTGAACACCGATCATCCATCATCGATATCCCAATATAATATGGGAGAGATGCCTTTGACCATTCGACCACAGAAACTATTAGCTTGATATAAATATAATCAATTTAGTTATTATATAAGGAGCAACACTGATAAACTGCTAGAATCATTACAGGGATATATTGATAATACTTATATAATATGAAATATAACTTTTGAATATCCAGCAGTTACAAGGACATCTATAGTTTCCATTCCAGCTTCATTGGGCAGCGGCATAATCTCACAACTATAATTTTGTTTACTGATGACGGAGGACTTGTTTCGAAGTCACATGGTCTAATGGTCTAATGGTCGATAGACTTGACTGCCAGTGAAAATGAGATCATGGTTCAAATCCAGATCCGGGGTATTGAAGGTGATTTTTCATAATTGGTTTTACACTTTCCGTCAAATCAGATGGACGTTCACTTTCTCTAAATTAAACGTTATTCATCCCTAGCTCAATAGCGTAATTTTTACATATGCATACAACCTGAACAATTTTTTATGACGCGCTGCTAAGAACATAAACACTTTTGACGGGGTTATTAGGGTTCACATAAAAACAGAATTTATAAAGGTGTATATTCTTAAATATGTTCCCACCCTCTCTCCAAGTAAATATGGGTGAATGTCTCCTTACATTATAATTTTCTCATCTTTACTTTCTTAGTGTAGTTATTTGTATAGCCGGGAAAGATAGTATATTAATAAATTACGCTAATCATGAAAAAAGAAATAAAATATACTCATAAAACTCCCATCAAAATATTAAAATTTGCATATAATATAATAATGTTATATAATGTCCATTTTAAAATATTGATGATAGCTATTACATTTAAATGTTTATTCTTGAAAATTAAATAGAAAATAACAATTTTTGACATTTTAGATACTATGTAGGTATCTATTATGGATAATCCAACTGGGATTTTGAAAATGAAATAAAAATAAAGATGTTGTGTTTAACAGTGTTAGAAAGCCCTGGACATAAAATTTCAGCGCAACCCCTCCACCCTCTCGCTCTTGTCTTAAGGTCCAAAAATTCACTGTTATATAAACAAAAAAGGATATTTGTTTCCCCGAATAAACTAGTTTTGACATTGCTCTTTTTATTGTATTTTGCAAAACAGCTTGTGCTGTTTTAAAACATAACATACTCCGAATACTTGACTGCTGAGTCAGATAGTTGAGAGTATGAGTTCACCAGGTTTATGTTATACTTAAATGCGCTAGATTAACTAAGCTGTGACAATACAATGACAATAATAATTGTAAAATTAGTAATGTTACTGGTAACTTTACTAAGCAGGTTTCAAGATTCACCGACTATTAATATAATAGCAGTAAAATATAAAATGCTGAAAGTACAAAAATAAAACAGAAGTAAACACGTTGCTTGTGCCATTATTTCTTTGACCGCCCCGAGTAATGTAAACACCAAGCGTTAGCAAACTTTATCGTTCCCTCCTTCTCCGACATTATGATTGATGTGTATAGGGTGGGGAAAGATTACCCTGCCTATTTTTTATCGGGACAGCTAGTACACACGCCTCAATAAAAAAAATCCACGTAAACCCATGATAGGTAATACTTCCAAGCAACTTTTAAAGAAAGCCTTTTCCTTATATATTTGTTTGACAACCTGTAATTGTATATCACCTGAGGATATCTCATGATTGTCCAAGACGTTGAATAATTTATTGAAAACATATATTTACATTGAAGAGGATGAAAACATGTTTTGCTTGAGTGCTTTTAGAGTTGAGAGTGTATATAAGATGGTTTAAAATTTAAAATATATTTTTTATAAAAGTAGCAACGTTTTAAGCCAGATTTAACTAATCTCTGACCACAGACAATTTTTATATGTGACTGGCACAGAAGGACGATAGGTTTCAAGAATATTTCTCTAAATGTCCAAAGCTAGAAATATAAAGTTATATTTAATGTTTAGTATGAACAAGCCCATTTATTTTTTTAAGAACCTTGATGTCAATAAAAACTTTACATAAACATACCTTTCCAAAAGTATTATAAAAGTTAGTTATATATAAAATAAATTAGGCCTATATAAATATCGAAGGATAGAGGTGAGACTATCTCTAATAGGATGTGTAGTAGCTAAAGGGATTGTTTGCATTTACACATATCATACAAACAGAAAAATATTAATTCTAAATCAAGTTACTATGACATTTTGACAATCCAAATGTATGTGACCTACTCATGTTACATTAGCTAATAAACAAATTGTTAGATCTTTTGAAAGGTCATTCTCTCTATATAAAGTTATTTTAATTCAAAAAATAAAATTTTGCTAACGATGGTAAGAATATTCCACATCTTAGGCTTTATTTTATTTGTTTCAAGTCCCCGAATCTATAATTTCCCATTTATAAATCCTAACACAAATTCCTAATCAACTTATGTATTCCCTAAATATACAAACCCACGGTTTGGTAGATAGGTTAAACAAAGAAACATCTAAGGCAAACTTTCCTGTTTAGGAAACATCTTTTTTAAGAGACCTTCCTCAACATTGTCTGTAAAAGTAATATATTATAATTCTCGCCTTCTGGGATACCTCAACTTTACCAGACATGAAGTAGAGCTAGGCAAAGTACTGTATGTATAGATGCAACGATCCAAACTAAACTTTGTCTGTACACCTAGAAATCTCTTAAACCTATCACCAAGTTTGATAAGAGAAACTTTATTTTCTACTGAATTATTAACTATAAAAAGGAAAACATTTGAAACCAAATTACTCATCACCGAATAAACTTTAAGACCATATGGCAGGAATGTCTGAATATGTGTAGTAATTTATTTACCATTATCTGACATAATTGATAGACCAAGGGCTGAATCCTTATCAGAAAGGACACCACCACTTTAGTTTTAATAAAGTTATTAAAATTTAAACTAACCAACTTGACAGATTTGTTTAGTAGACAAATGAACATTATTATAGTGATTAATTTAATATGAAAAACGTAAATCCTTTTATCATTTCTATTTTCTGAAATTGATTAGTTGCCATTGATTTTCTTGTGATAAAAACATTAAAAAAGGTTTTTTTGCACCGCGTCTTACTACCTGTTATGAATATAGTCATATGTAATAATTAAGATAATGAGTTTAGAATGAGAAAGGTTTAACTTAGATGAAGTGCACAAGTATTAGCGTTGAGGGTGAGTGGAACTTTTTTTTTAAATCTACTCTCATTACACACAACTGTAATTTGAATCCCGGTCACCCTGTAATCGACAGCCAAGTACAACAAGAGAGTAACGCGTTGGAACATGTAGCCATCGAACTAGGTGATAAAAATAATTAAGATATATTCAGATTTTAGTTGGAAGAACAGCTTAGCAAATTCAAAAATATCTCTCCGCTGCTAAAACTAGTCAAATTCTACCATACTATTTGTGTTCTTGTTTAGGTATTAATAGTAGCTATCAAAAGTGACAGCCACAGAAATCATAGCAATGTTAGAATATATTAAAATACTTTTATGAACTTTAGTAACTAAAATATATAGTTCTTCTTACTTAAATCAGGGTAAAGTATAGCGTGCCCTATCGTTAAGAATGCACTCAAGTATTTAACTAGATATACAATGGAAAATCAATATTATAAACACCATTTCTTATTGGTATTAATTTGTTTACACATCACCTTCCCTTGTACTAGAGAGAATAATTAATCAAGTATTAAGTATTCTGATACGTTGATACAAAAATATAAGATATTAATATATGAAGAGAAAGTGGAGTATCCTTTAAAAGAGAAAAGAATTAAGTTCCCAATTAAAAAATCCACCTTTTTGCTCTTAGATGAAATAGAATTCCAGCCTCCTAAGTCTTCTCCAATAAATTATTCAAGTTGTAAGCTTTTAAGGTTTTATCGGTAGTAAACATTTGTCAATATTTCACTGAAAATAAATCAAAATTTGAACCATTGGTTAATAATGATGACCTACAAGAATACACAAAAATCATAAGCTGATCTCAACTTTCGGCTTAATATATTATTCTTTTGACAATAAATTTACGAAACGTATGAAATAATTACGGAAATGTCGACAATTTATCCACTACCATATCGAGAATTATATAAGTTCTATCAAAATCTAGTTATTTCATAAATTTGAATCCTTAGTGAATAATCCAACCCTTCTAGGTAAACAGGGTGGAAATGATTCAAATATAGATTTTGAAATGTATTAAATGTGAATTAATATAAGAAAATCATTTATAATCAGGCCCCATTGAGTATTCACTCAAAATTCGTGTTCAGGCTTAAGGATTATATTCAATCCTCAATTTGGTCGATTTGTAGACGTATAAATGAAAGTAGCAAATAGGACATTGGCCTAAATTCTGGTTCCAACAATTTGGCCCCTAATAATTTTCAACAGTCTCCTTCCATTATAAAATGAATCACGTACTCCCAAAGGGAAATATTTTATATGCTTTAACACAACAGATAATCAAGGACTTAATTCATACTTTGGGAATATGGAGGGTAGCTAAAGAAATGGCAGCCTTATTTTTTATGTATTTATTTATTTAACATGTCGTTTTACTACTTGTTCGGGATGTACGCATACGTGTTAGTAATGATAAAATGATAAGGATGAGGAGGGTTTAACTTAAAGAAAGTGTACCCACATTTATATGTAAGGAGAGTGAAAAATAATGTGGGAGGGGGGGACCTACCTCATTGAATCCGGCCAGAATCAAACTCCGACCTTCTGTCATCGGCAATCTAGTATATTGCGAGAATGACGCATTTGACCACGTGGTCACCGAGCAGGTGAAGCCTTATTAATGTATTAATGTGAAGAAAAAATGGTTAAGCCATAGGAAAATATCATGTTTGTAAAACTACACGAAACCTAGATGAACCTTAAAAACGTCTTCCACGAAAATCCATCAGATTTGAAGTCTAGGATATTTTGATCTTGAAGAAAAATATGTTTAAATTAAATAGTTATATAAATGTTTAAATATAATATATCCACCTCGGTGGGGGCATGGTTTAAGGCGTAATTCTTGCAATAGACTACACCACATATGATGGGGAATTTGGTGTTAGATCCTGGTCCGGTGCACTGAGGTTGGTTTGCCTAAATTGTTTTCCACTCTCCATCCACGCAAATTTAAGTAAACTTCCTCTAAACTCAAACTTCCTCATCCCTAACCCATGTGCGTATAGCCCGAATGGATATTAAGACGTAGTTCTATAAAAAGATACATACATCTATAGTTTTTTGTGCCCACATCGCTGGTCGCTTTGTTTAATGCATCAATATAATGTTTGTTTGCTTTGTTGATGACAGTAAGATCTGTGTTTGAATCCCATTCAAGTGTACTCAGGGTATTTTTTTAAAAATTATTTCCCAGGATTCCTCCACGCAGATTCTAGTACGTTTGTTTCTTATAACATTCCAACTTTTACCAGCACTTTCATTAGTATAATTAATTAAATAAGATAATCAATATAATGGTATTTTTTAATTTGTGAAGTATAATTGCCTTAGACATAAACATTGGAATTAAAGTGCTATTTCTTTCTAAGCTAGCACATATAATTGCCATCATTATCAGATGAATATTGTATTCTATTACTTATAATGTTGAAAATAAAAGTATAGTACAACTTAGACTCAGCTTATTTTTGTACTCAAAGATAAGTATTCACATTTTAGAGTGTTTTAAATTTACTTTAATTTTAAAATGTAACTAGGGATGCTTTTAAAAATAGGTTATAAATATTTGGCTCGATAAAATAAACATCTATTAGATATTGTAATGTGAATTCAATGTTACTTTTAGATTCTACTTGCAATTAACTATTTAGTTTAACCAGTAGGCCTATTTTAGTAGAAAATGATTTAAAATTAATGAAACTGTTTTAGATTTCTTGATTTTGTTAAAAACCAATGAGATAATTCTAGAAATAAGAGTATTATTCAAGTTCAAAAAGTTGTCCTTAGTTCTACACTTATTTCCTCCAGAATATTTAAAGCTATAGGCTACTTGATAGTCAAATATAGTAAATCGTTTAAATAACTACATACTTAGGCGTATCATCTTAGTCGAAATGTTATTAACAAGTTTCTGAGAAAATAAAGTAAAATTATGTTCATTCAAACTGTGAATTTATAGTTAAAAGGGAGTAAATATTACAAAAAAATATTTAAATATAATTTGTCTTTTTTTGGTGACATTATAACCCTACAATTAGGCTAAGACTTTTCAACTCATATTTAATTAATTAATTCAATTTATTCTTATAATTACATTTAAAAATATAGATGAATAAAAATAATTTCTGGTACAAAAAAGGGCAGGTTCCAAATTGTTGAACAAACTACATTAAAACACACTTTACATAATAATGCGGTGACCATATATTTTAATTTTATCTATTGAAAGTAACGTTATCACCAAAAAAAGTAAAGCAAAGTTACGCCATATACATGTCAAATAAACATGCAACTTATTTGCTTTCACTGAAACAGTGACCGACGGCAAAAATTAAACCAACTAATATCTACAGATAAGAGTGAAAAATGGAATGAATTAATTAAAATGCTTTATTAGAAAGTCAACACTCTAAGGTCCAGCTTGTTTAGCCAAGAATGGCAGGCCTATGTTTGGACTCTTATAAATAAAGAATGCAATTAATTATTAAAAAGGTGGTGACGTTCAGAGACATCCGTTGAAAAGTAATTTATAATCATTAATTAATAATTATGCCACATTTATGTATCCTGCCCTGTACATTCAAATTAATCAAATCAACATATTGCAAATTGTTATGCTATGGTCTCATTATTTGATAATAATGATATAAAGTTTTTAATATATATGAGCGGTAATCATTCTGAAAATCAGATTTTTATTTTATTTTAAAATTAGTGAAATAAAATATCAAGTTTTACAGAAACAAATAATGGATTTACTTGACTACCACTAATTGATATTTTTTTTGGCAAACACCAAAGCTAAATATCCTATACTTAGACAATATACTATATTAATTTTACTGTGGGGAACATTAATATATTATATTTATTTAATAATAATACTGTACTTTATTTTTGTTTTCAAAATAATTTCGAATAAATTTAAATTTTGCTATCAATTTTATATTAGATCTTCACAATAATTAAACATTATAGTCCGAAAAATTGAAATGGAATGAGAAAGAATAGTTTATTTCTTGAATATATATTTTGTGAATTTATTATATTATATTATATTATTATATATTTTCAAATATCAAACCTTGCTATCAATAAATCATTCATTAACAATATTTTGAGCTGACATAGTTTACCAATACGTACCTACTAGGGATATGAATGCCGGGATATAGACCCTACATTTTAAATCACTGTTTTAGTCCAGTTTACAAATTTAAGCTCAATATAAGCTTTACAAATAAATATTTCGTTAAATAACGATTATTCACCTATTTATAACAATGATGAAAGTTTTTTACTACTTCCCCCTTAATCTACAAAACGTAATTGAAGTATGCTAAATCACATAAACTAAACAAGTTTTTAATAAAATAAAATTTTAGGACGGTAAACTTAGACCACTTATAATTTTCTTAATTAAATAAGTCCAAAATCACTTGATAAACTAGATTTACTAATAGATTTAATTATAAAAATAAAATTATGTTTATATTTTGTAAAACCCCTTAATAAAAAACTAAAATATCATATAATTTATAAATATGTATGCATTGAATAATAATTGTGTAACATTCCAATTATAATGTATTCTTTTTCACTTTGCTCTTGACACTTTGTAGAGAAAGTAATATGATCGTAAAAATAATTGAGATCAAGATTTTGATAAAGTAGTCATGACCCCCTGAAAATAAAAATAAATTTTCGCCATGTATGTCTGTACCAAGAGCTAGAGCTGAAACTATTTTACTATTTGGGTTAAAACTTGATATCTGGACTTTGGATACGGTCCCACTGAGGGATTTTTGGGATTAGATATTTAACCCTAAGCCTTAGGGTAGTTTACTGAAATTCAAAAAGAGAAAAAAATCACCTTTCTTGAAACTCTCTCTAACAATTTTGATCACATTTTTTATCTAGACACTATTTAATACTATAAACAAACTGGTAATTTCCATCTCATGAAAATGACTTTGAGTTTACATGGGGAAAATTTTTCAATGTTCATTATCTATCCGCAACTATTTTAGATACAAAATAACTTCTATTTTAAAAGTTGTAATGCTATTAAATATAAATATATTTTATTTGAAATTTATATTTTTATAAAAAGATATAAAAGTGTCTATATTTTTTGTTTCAGGTCTCTAAAAATGAAATTGATTCTTATGCTCTTGTGAAAAAGATATTTATTCTTTCTCAATTTTTTTGTAAAAGTGTTTCTAGTTCTTAATGCCAAAGAGTTAGTAAGTATCAGTGTATATTATTTCATTTGTTATCCTTGGTATTGTCTTTCTACAAAAATGTATATACATACTATTTCGTTTAAAAATCTTTCTAGTTTTATTAGATGTCTATTTAATAATAAAAGCGGAATGAAAGTCTTTGCGGTGCACCGTGCCATTTATTTTTAACTACTCTCAAATAATAAATAGTTTAGTAAAAATACATTTAATATAGATATAGAGGGTGTAACACTGGTATTAAACATGGCTGGAGCTAAGCGACTATTGTAAAGTGAAAAGCGGCAGACTACCGCCCACCTAGAAGGGAGCGATACTGCCCCAATAAACTAACACGACTGCATTGTTTAATAACTTTGCCCTAATCCTGTGCTGGTGTATAACTTACATGCGTTCCAACTATTCTCAAGAAAATGGCACAATGCCGCTTGGTACAACATTTACGAAACTTAAAGAATAATATTTGAATAATACACCACTTTTTGTTAGTGTTAAGAAATATTTATTTTTATGTTAATGTGTTGGAGTAAACTAATGCGGAGTCATAGTTGTCCACATCAAATAATGCTTGTAATCTTATTATTACAATATTGTTAAATCGCAGTAGACTATACTGCCGAAAAGTGGGCGATCGGGGTTCGAATCTCACTCAGGTCTGCAAAGGTTGGTTTTCCCGTGGTTTTCCACTCACCTTCCATGAAATTGCGATTACATCTCCTCTTAATATAGCATTCCTAATTCCTTAGACCATTACTGAATTTATCACATAGTTGTAAAGCCCAAATGCCAGTAATACGCTGTGATAGAAACAATAGTTAAATATGGTTGAAATATATATGGTCTTAAAATTTCAGTGAGATTGGGTTAGTATTAAGAAAGTTAATATACCTTTTTAAAGTTTGACAACTAATTCCCGTTGGTGAATCCCTGCGTGGATACGGATTTCCGGCAAGGCCTATAGAAACTTGGTTACATACACTAATTTCAAAATAAGCAGCTGGAAGAGCTACACATAGCCTATTTGTAATATGTCAATATTCTTCAATAGCTATTCTAAACAACCAGAAAAAAGAAATATACACTTTATGACGATGATATTTATTTTACCTGGGAGTGTGTATGATCACTTACTTTAGAATATAATGTTGATCACAATAAACACATTGCAAACATGTGGATCTCAACTACAATACTATTTATAACACTCTCAGTATACTTTTAAGTAACTGAATAAATTATTGATTATTAATAATTCTGTGGGACTTACATTAAAAATATTCAATTGTAAGTTATCTAATGCTATAATTAAGATGGTTGGGAAACACTACATTAACCATAAATGAAGATCTTAGGCCACGTCATCAGGTGTGGATTGGAGCGCTGTGGATAAGGATACTATTTGAGTCATATACGATAGGACCTAGAGATATGTGACACTTTGTATAAACGCCTCAGTTGTTCATAATGTTTGTTAGCAATAGGTTAGTGATATTTTTAAGAAGAGGTGAAACATTATATATGTTTGATTTTAACGAATACTGTGTACTTATGGGTTACTGCATCCCCCACATTCGGTAAATATGTATTTTGAATTTGACGTGCACCATGTGACGTTCTGGTTTTAAACCAATGAAAACGCGTTATTCACAAGGTGTGCAGAGTATCAATTAAATATAGTCTGGCAGCATGTAATAATTTAAAGTTATATTAAAAATATACAAATACTTTGGACAAATATACACTGCTAGGTACCTCAACATGGTTTATTATATATTTGTGAATATGATAAACACATTACTTTACTAGAAACCAATCTATTAAATACCACTGGACTACTTCAAATGTTTATAAGGGAAAATCTAAAAATTTGCTGTAAAATTTAATAGTGTTTATATTATATACTCACCGTTTTCAAGTATAAGAAGAAACAGCAAAGCCAAGGACAGCATCATGATGACCTCACAACGTGTTGAAATTGTTGGGTAAACAATTGTTCTCATGTAACTTGAAGGAAATAACACTCGCAATGAAACATGTTTTTGAAGTATCGCAGATTCACTTCACATGGACCATAATTATAGACAATGAATGAATTGTGATTAATGCTTTAGATTGTTTGTAAAGGACACGCTGTGATTTTGACAGAATCTTTTTTGCTGATCACTTTTGTTGGAGTTTTAATATATAATTTACGTTAAATATTCTACTACAAATATTTTCTAAAATCTTTTATTCATTAGTAAAATATATTATATGTAATAGTTTCAAAGTTTGATTCAATTACATTCTAGCTTTCAATGAGTCTCCCAAGTTGTGTAAGTTTGAAATAAAACTTTTAAAAATTTTAATTTTGAGATTATTTAAATTGGTTAAAACATTTCAATATTTGATTCTTAGAGAACTAAAACAAGTTTTTATTTCAAAGATTTTTAGAAATTGTTCAAATGCATTATTGTTGTATTTAATTGTTTTATGAAGTAATTGTAATGAACTTACAAATGTCTTCAACATCTATATATCTATATTGCATTTGGATACTTTAAATGAATCATTTTGTTCTTATAAAACAAACTGACGATTTGATAATAAAACCAAATTAAGAATAATTACTCTTAAGATTTTAGAAGTGTCCAGATTTCTTCTCCCATGGCTTTTTATTTGTGTCAACAAAATATCTTACCACAAACACAGTTTAATAGACGACACTATTGATTTCGAAGTTTATTCAAGTATATTTCACTTCGATATCTATGAAATTCCCTCTCTCTTTTTGTGGTAGTTATTGAAAGAAAAATGAGATGTGAATCGATAAGGACACGACTATGTTTACAAAGTTGAAGAAAGTATTTCATCAACCATAGCTCTTACGAACACACGAATAACGAAAGTACTTGAAACGTTTATAGAATAAATTTGGATAGAACACAAGAATGATGAATTGGAATATTCTATCAAGATTCTAGCTTCAGAGCGAAAAATGTTTTTTAAATGTTTATTGATCTGCGATGATTGTAAGACAGAATACTATGTATTCGTAATTAATAATGGGTTAACATCTTTAATTGCGTTTTATCATTTTGACACATCTGGCTTCTTTTAAGGATAAACATTAATTAAGAATAACTTGCATTCATACATATTGCTAACGTCAAATTGTTCTATATATAGTAATATATTTTTATCTGTGATAATACAAATAATTAAACTTTAAGTTACTAATAGGGTAGAGTTATTTTGTTCAAAAAAATACGTTTATGAATTAAAATAATGTTTAAAATTATTACTATTTTATTGTATATAAGTTAGTCACTTGTGAAATTTACTCTTTGGAGAGGCGTTCACAACATTATTTTGACGAATTTTTTTTAATGATATGGTATTTCACTCATTTGATTTAAAATACTTAATACATTTTAGCTATATCAACAAATAGTTCAACACTTAAATCAACAAGTTCCGTATCCAAACATCACCTTGTTTTATAGCCCCTTATAATTTGCACCAAGAAAAAAAACAAGCGCCATATTTTTAGGACATACTGTATATTTATTTGCTATCCCGGCTGAGAGAAAGAGACGGAGAGCTGTTATCCGTGTGTCTATGACAGCAACCCGATACGCGCAGGAGGGTGGCTCGCCAGCGACTGGGGGGTGAATAGGACGCCGCACTGTGCCGACGCTCTAGCTTTCATCCCGCAGCCGCTAGAGATCGCAGCGTCTGTACAGCACACGCCCCTGTAGCTAGGCTTCCAGCCACAGAGTATCGGGCTCACACTACGGTGTGTTGGCACCGATCATGCCTTTCATAGGTGGACACCTGTATTTGTCAGTAAGTTTTCAAACTAGCTTATCAAATAAATACAACTGTCTATAAATCTTTGGACCAACAAAACCAAAAATTCAATATTGCTGCTACCCATGTAAGTTTAATGTTATCATAGAAAATATTTTTTGTCTAAATATAAAATATCTAGATATAATATAAGACCAACGTTTAACCTGAAATAAATACTGATGTCTTACAACACATTAATTTGTTAAAAATAGATATATAATCTACACAAGGTCTATCTCCAAATACTTTATTAAACACCTACAAAATATTCTCCCTCTCAGTACTGACATATTACTATCTTTCATGCATATCATCACCAAATTATATATATAATTAATATTTTATTGTAAGGCTTCACTTTTAAAATCATTTCCACTCTATTTTAGTAGTTCAATAATAGGGGTAAACATATATATTTCCGGATTTATAAATATATTTTGAAAGAAATTGCATTCAGTGACATATATACATATATATGTACATAATATGTATAAAACATATTATACATAGCTTCATCTAAAAATGACATCATTATTCATTTATTTTACTGTTGGAAAATTAAGTTTTGCGTCTGTACTAAAATAGGGCTAAGTTTAGGCTGTTTGATGATAATAATCGGATACGTGTCAAATATTCCTATTAAATAAATCTGTTACAGACGTTAGAAAAGTAGTATATACGACCAACTCTGTCAAATGGATAAATATAAAAGTTTTTTTTTCCAACAACCAATTTTAACATATTTGACATTTTAATTAAATTATACTGCCCGAGCAATTAAGAGCCTTCTCTTCAACCACTTCACGTCTCGAGTTAGAAAGATAAAGTATTAAGACAGTCAAAGTGTAGACAGTTTTTTGTATTGTTATCTACTCTTTGTTCTTTTTTTCTACATTGTCGTTGCTTCTTATATATTCTTTTTAACGTTTCTAACTTTCAAAAACCACGATTTTCTTTGTAGCAATGTAGAGGTATGTTTTCATAAACTAGTGTGTATGTAGGCCATCCACACATCAACAGAGCCTAGTGTCCAAATAAAGTGTATCGTATAATAATTATGATTATATAAATTATTCTTATTCATGCAATTACAATCATTACTACCCTAATGCTATTTATGTATAGGGATGGGTTTTATGTAGGGTTATGTCATGGAATTGTACCAGGGTATGCACAATTTGCTATAATTAGAAGCCATGATATATTCTAATCCACTCTGACCACATTTGACCTATTATACACTGGATTTTATTTATTTACTTCGAAACATAGTTTGGATATGTTTTGAACTTGACAATACTCCATGCCATGCTACTGGTTTTAAAGCTTACATAGGTAATGTTAGTTTATATATTTATGCTGATATAAACTTCTTATTGAAAATATTTTTTGAATAAAATAGGATATTTAAAATTAGAAAAATATTTTCATTCTTTAAACTTTCGAACTCAGATTAGAATCTGGTATAAAATGGAGTCTTATCTTTAACTTTTTAATATATATAGTGTGTCTGCCTTCTGGTTTAAAGGCATTATATTCGATTTCCTGCTGAGATTAACATTTACAATTTGGATATTTTGTCTATTACCCTTTACTAAATGGTAAACTAAGAATGTTGATGAAGCGAAAGGAGTAGGCATGAATAGGGAAATGTGGATGAATCTAGTTAGGATGGATTCAGTACGGATTGATTGGTTTTTGAGATATATCTACAATTTATTGTCCAACAAGTAACGGAACAGCGTAATTAGGATATTTATGTGTATGGTATTGAATACGAATAAAAACAAATATAAAAAAGTCTTTAAAGATTTTCTTAAAATGGATATCTAGAGTATTTTATGTAACATATAATATTGTATATTTGATTTTTGGTGAAACATTTATTTGAGATAGGTCAGCAATGAAAATTTTAAATTGTTTGAAAATTGCTTTAACGATTTTTAAATATAAATATATACAGAGATTGATGTTTGATATGACAAATAAAAATGTATAGACCCAGTTGTTTTTATAGAAAAAAAAATTAAGTGTCTAAAGATTTTAATTATTTTTTTAATTTGAACTATCTTAAAAATTGGCTTATAGCAATTTGTTAAAGTTAATGACTTAGATAGAATGCTCTGGAAATAACTATCACAAAATATAAAAAAAATATATGATTTAATAAATTAGACACTTTCAAAATTGGTGGATATATTAAGTGACATTAAAATTCAAAATGATTGATTATAATTTGCTTCTAATGAAAAACAAATTGTCAGATATAAAAATTTTAAATAAATTAATATAGCATCATCAACTGAACTAAAACATAAGTTGACGACAAGTCTAAAATACAAGTATTACATGTTAAAAATGTGTTACAAAACATGGATACCGTAAAGTATGGACAAAAACAAAGTTTGAAATTCAACTGTGTTGTAAATAAGAATTATAGAATTTGAACTAATAGGTTAACATCTACCATATTAAATTTAAATAAAGTGATTAAGTGTTCTTGTTACATATATTTGAAGAATATAATATAGAGTGGATATAAACAAGGTTTTAAGTCCAAATATATTAGGTAAAAATTATGAAATTTTAAAGTGATGTATAAAATCTAACCTTATCTTATTCCATGTCCCATTACTCCTTGTGATAATCAGCAAACGAAAAATGGTGGATTATATTCTTCCGATATGTTTCAGTATTTGAAATACCACAATCATGGAAACAAGTTGTTGTGAGAAACACTACGTGCTGTTACAACGGCGAGATGTCATAGATTGTATTGACATTTCTCATGGATATAGCTTGGACATCCGGTTGACAAACAGATTGTACATTTCATTCTAAATTTAAATAAAATCGATGTTTTTAAAATATGTTGTCTTAAACAGGTGATCAGTTTTGTATTTTCCTATTGGATGAAGAATTAATTTTGTTCTGTCTAACTTGATCGCAAAATCAACTGCAATATAAAGGGTAATTAAAGAATACCTTAATTTTCGATTTTAAATACAAAAGGGAGATATATTTTGGGCTGGCTAGGTCTTTATATTCATATTAGAAGTCAAATAGTGTTTATTTAACACTAAACTTAAACATAGCCAACTTTCAAAATCTTTATTTGATTTGGTTTACAATTTTATACAAAATAACTACCCAAAAAGATGAATTCTCCAATTAAAAGGAGGCCTAAACTGCAAATAAGTCAAGGATATAATCAAATAAAATCGTATATTAATTTGTGTTATAACAATGTCACTTCAATAACAAGAAACTTTGCGAAGGAACTTAGGGATTCCTGAACATGTCCACTTCTGGCCTACTTTAAATATTTGTTTTTACCTATATTGAGACCCTCACAGCCTGAGCCGCTTATCTGCTGGTGCGGATTACTTCAGAAATCTGATTCTATGCATTATCATCATTATAAAACCAACAGTTTTGAAATTGAGCGTTTATTTATAATACAAATGTTTGCGAGTCTGACATCTTTAATGGTTTGACAGCTACTTTATTTAACACTAAAACCAAGAAAAACTCTATCATTAGGCATAGATATTTACGTGCTAGAGGAAATATTGGGGTGTGCATCTTTAATTTATTTAATTTAACCTTACATATTATTTTGAGTTTAATGACCAGAAGGGTAGGGGATTTAAGAAAAAAGAGTGTTTTTAACTTTTGGTTTATCAAAACTTTTTTTTGTAAAATAAATCAAAACTATCTCGAGTAGAAAAATATTCTTATTTCTTCATAAAAACTATGGTGACATAAACAATTATTCAATATCTCTAAAGTATATCCTGAAACTTATAGAAATTGTTTTCATTTTATTTAAAAATGTTCTCATTTATTGCCACTATTCTAATGACATATAGACAAGAACTGTTTAAACAACCATGTATATAAAATTAAACTTCATTTACAACTAGAAAATTATGAGAGTTTTTTATTTTCAATAATCAACATTTCGAAAATAGTTTGGAAGAGTGACTAAAATCTCAAACACACACAAAAAAAAGATCTTTCAGGTATATAGAGAATTTGAATACTTTAATCATGTGGGTGCAAAGACCACAGCAAATAATAAAACAATTATGAATATTTTAAATTTGAAAATTGGATTTAACAGTCAAGTTTCACAAACTATTATAAAAATCAACTTTTTTTAATGGAGCGTATAAAATATACAGATAATTGCATGATCCAAGCTATTTCTTTAACAGTCTATGATTATCTATCATTTTCATTTATGTTCTTTATTGAACTGTGATGCTCTTTTCTCTTAAATCATTTTGTAATCATTTAACATAGTTTATTTTCTCATATATTATGATCGCTCTTAGTCAAATATTGTGTTTTCTATGGATTGCATTCGTTTGTGCACTCAAATAAATGGAATGATAAATGTTTAGTTCCAGATATTGTTTTTAAAATGTATTGGTAGACATATTTTGTTTAGGGTTGTCATGATTATTTTGATCTTGTAAAATAATAAATCCGTTAAAGGATGAAGCCAAATCTAGAACATATTCGTTTGATAGATTTTTGATAATTTCTTTATCCGCATAAGACTTTTGACCACATCTTTATACTAATAAATGTAAAATTTGTAGTTACAACAGGTCTTAATATATTATTATACTAAGCCTACAGCAATAAATAATGTATCAGTGGATAGGTTTTTTTACGGACTTCTGACATAGCATACTCAGTTTGCGTTAAATCACATTGTTTGTTTAAAATTTAAGTTAAAAGAAAATCCAACAATATTTTTGTAATAATTAACGAAAATAAACTCTCTTTGCTATTTTTGCTATTTTGTGTGTACACTTCGCTGAGTATTTAATTTCAACAAACTACAAAAGACTACATCTTTTTTGCGGGGGTGGCGGGGTAGGAGGGGGGTGGAAGGTTGAATGTGCGAAAGTTTTGCAAGGGTTTACTGGTTCCTTATATAAACTGTAAACTGTTACTCTGTAACTTGAATTTATTTAACTCGGTAACAACTATTTATGTTTTGCCACTATTTTTTTTTCTTACTAGTAAGACCTAAAAACGTATGTATAGAGAAGTTATAGTTTAATCTTTTAAATAAACGTCAGATTTTACAACAAGTTTATATTATAATTCTATTTTGACTACATTCGACATTGACACAATCTAAATCAATAAAAGATTAATATTAAACATATATTAAGAATTGGTTACGCTTCCATGTGGTTAATTTTATGTACTATAGATAATAAAACCTACTTTATAGATTCCCCGTCTAAGGAATATGTGAATCAGATAGTGATAGTTGATAAATAATAATATAGTATATTCTAGTTTTTTTATGAAAAAATTGATTTATTGTTAGTGTATTTTTAGCTAATTTTAAAAATTTTTGGAGAATATCCTTTAAGCTTAAGATTAAATTGGGTATCTGATATGTGTTATTCATTTTAAATTTTTTTTTAAATATAGATAATTTAACGATGGTTAAATTAAGAATTTTGGTGTTTTTAAAAATATGGTTCATACAATTTTTATTTAAATTTATATATGATGAATGTTCGCTATGATTAACACAATTATACTTTTTTAGTTTCTTCTAAAATATTTTTAGATACAGTATGCTGCATATAATAAAGTTTGTACATTATTTTATCATTTATTTTATATCTGCTATAAATTAAGTACAGTAAGCCATTAATTATAGTTAACCCAATATTGCTATACCGTAAAACAATTAAACCTACAAGTTAAATATATTCACAATACAAACTAAACATTTTCAAAAATTAATGAACCTACATTAAATATTGTTTTATTACAATATATTTACTAATTTGCTATATAGTAACTGTCAAAGCTGTTTTTTACTTAAGAAAAAAGGCAAATCACATCCAAGGTCAATGAAATATTTTTGAGCGATAAAAACTCGTAGCACAGTTTCCTTAAGAGGATAAGCAAATCTATCGGTCCAATGTTATTATTATTATTATTAATATTATTATTAATGGCACCCCGTCTTACTACCTGTTCCGGTTATACGCACTTACGCTAATATTTAATGTTAGGGTGATTGTGAGATGAAATGGAGGACCTACAGTTTAACGTGGAATCCGAACCATGGTGGAGGCCTGGCATTCCTCACATTCACAAGTTGTGATTAATACACGTCTTGTCAGAGGTGAAGGAAGGGTTTGTTAATCAGATAAATCTGTGCCAGGACCGAAGATTGAACCCCGGACTCCCAACAAATAAGTCTGACACCTTACCCCTAGACCACCAGTTCACCGGTCCAATGTTGATCGTGGCAGGGTTGGAAGGTATATGAAAATAACTTTCCTGGAAATATTGATAGTCCTTCTCACCCTCACTCAGATAAATAATTCTCGTATGCTGATATTATCAGTCGGTTCAAAAAGTGCACGTAAAATACCTCGAATAGAAAAAAAAAATTATTGGAGTGTTTCTTCAACAATGTATATTGTCTCGGTTCACAAATATATGAATTTTCAGTGATCATATTAAGAAAAGAGAAAGAAAAATCTACTATTTGTTTACTGTGTATGATGATGAAGTCAAGGTTCGAGTCTTAATCAGTATCCTTGGACGGTGGTTTATCGACATTTGATGTATCACTGTGACGTTTCCATGCCCTCTTTTTGTTAATTTTAAAGTGTAATTCATCTAAAAACTATTATTCCTCTCTCTATCCCTTAAAGATTATACTATCCCATCAATAATCTTAATATTTAAACATCCTATTATTAAGGAATAATTCTAAATGTTCTCTTTATATTTTAGTTCATTTATACCTTCCACATTAGTGTAAGTATACGATCCACACGGATAAATGAAAAAACAAGTATTATGAAAAAAATTATGGTAGGGAACTCTACACGAACTTACTCGTTTTATTGTTTAAAAATGGGGATATTTACTCAAAATTCGTAATCCAAAATACACTAGCAAACTCGAGAACAAATTGCGCTATATATACGTTAAACATTTTTTATTCATGTTTTCCAATTTCATAATTTTATTTTTAAAGAATTTACATCTTCATTTGTATATTTGTATCAATAAAAAATATAGATATTGGGTCCCCAAGGGTCAATACTTCGTATTAAAATTTTGACTTCTGGTGGAATTTTAATCATTTTATTAGGGGATATCATATGGTTATTGCATTGCTTATAAATTACTCTTTTATAAATTTTGACCAATTAAATAGGTAATTATTGACTAATGAATCTAAAATGAGAGAGAGAAATAATCGTTATAGCCGATTTTGAGAAAATTGAATATTTCTCTTTTCACCCTTTAGTAAACTGCTATTAATTTTAGGGTTAGACAGACGGCGTTGTAAAAACATTTTAGGGTTCGAGGGTCATGAAACGTCGACATCCATCAACATCTCAGGCTGGTTTTTTTTTTGACGGTCGTAATACTTGCCTTAAAGTGTTGGCAAAGTTAAAAGAAATATATATTTGTGTATAGCTTGAAAACTTTTGATTTTATAAAAAATATAGTTTAAGTAAAAGATAAATATTATAAATAAATTCACATA
This sequence comes from Timema genevievae, assembly GCA_902155825.1. Lineage (NCBI taxonomy): Eukaryota > Metazoa > Arthropoda > Insecta > Phasmatodea > Timematidae > Timema > Timema genevievae. Next base: position 44,173 of record CABFWO010001496.1, on the reverse strand, counting down.
TATGCAATGATAAATAATTTAATATATAAAAGACTTATGGAGATAAAATTAAAAATTATGAATTTATGCATGTGACTGGATAACTTAAAGTCATTTTGACGAAAAATTTAGAGTAGCCATTTGGTTTGTAATATTGATCAAGCCTTAGAAATGAAATTTAATCAAAATCTTTAAATCTTAGTTATATTCATTTTACTTGTAGTAAGAATAAAAATAATATTTAAAATATAAGGAATGTACTTTGGTAGAACAGAAAACTGATTGGTACATTTCTTTAGTCAATTAAACAATATAAACTAAGAATATGACAAGGAATTAATTTATTCAAAGAGAAATTGTAAAATCAAGAAATAAATTCAATTTAAACAGGCACAGTAACATTCCTAAAAAAAACCACCTCAGAGAATGTCAAAGAACCAAATTATTTTCCATAAATGTAAAGACATTATATCTGTGCGAGATTCTACTAAGCAGTATCAGAATATTGTAAAGAATTAACTAATAAGCTATAAAAAGTGTTAATTATAAATGACTAGATTGGAGCAATCAATACTACAAATAAAGATTCAACAACAACCCATTACTTAAATGATCAATTATCCAGAAACACCCCAAAAAATGTAGACAAGGAATATTTAAACAATTATTACAATAAAAAAAATATTTAGATAAAGTGAACTGACTGACTAGATATTTAATTTGTGAAATTTCCACATATAAAAACTGCTGACAATATAAATACAGCATGAAACATATTAAAATTAAAATTGAGATATAACCAACAACATAGCTCCACAAAATTATAAGTAGTGTTTGGATTAATATTAAGAACTTGATATTCGAGTCAAATGGTTTTAAAAATGCATTTGTTAACTTTCGAAAAGATTAATTAAAAAATTGCTGTAATAACAGATGTATCATCCAGGTTATTCTTAATCAGTTATGATATGTTGAATACATATATGTTGTTTATATATAAGTTATTGATTGCTATAAAAAATTGTAATAAAATAAAAGAACAGTGTTAATTTGAAAATGTTAATTGAAAAATTGAATTAAGGATACGTTCCTTTTCTGTTGATGTTTTGATGACTCTCCTTATCAGATTTGTTGCAACTCTTAGTTGTGTGACGAAATGTATCGGTGAATTACCCCATCATCAGTTATTCATATTGGGGTTGAGAAGTTAATCCCGATGTTAACTCAGTGCAAATATTATTATTATATGATTATTATTGCACTGTATTAAAATCAGGGATAACATCTCAATCTCAATATGAAGACCTGATGATGTAAATTTTACAATTTCTCTTTGAATAAATTAATTGCTTGTTATATTCTTAATTTATATTGTTTAAATGACTAAAGAAATTTACCAATCAATTTAATGGTTATTCTACCAAAGTACGTTCTTTATACTATAAAAAAATCTTTAAAGCCGATTTTTATAAACTCAATTTTTTCTCTTTCCGACCTTAATAATACTACCCTTAATTATAGGGTTAGGTATCAAATTCCAAAAATTCCTCGGGGTAATCCTATGAAAACCCTATATACCAGGTTTTAGCCAAATCGATAAAATAGTTTAGAATTTAGCCCGAGGTACAGACTTACACACAGATGGAAAGAGCAAGGCCATAGCCAGCTAATAATTTCAGGGGGGGGGTTTAGTGGGGACCTCCCCCAATTGACAAAGGCTAGAATAAATTATAAATTTAGTAGCTCTTTGAAGTGCTTTTTATGGTAACACAGCCTCTTAATTTGTACTTGTGACTTAATTTTGATATTGTTTTAACCATGAATAAAGCCATATTCTTTTTTGTTCATTAAATTTCGGGGGGGTTTGAACCCCTTAAAGCCCCCCTGACTACGGACTTGGGACAGACAGACAGACAGACAGACAGACTGGATTGCGAAAATAAATTTTAGGGTTCTGGGGGTCGTGAGATATCAACATCCATCAAAATCTTGATTACAATTTTTTTGACAATCACAAAACTGTAAGGTAGCGAGAAAATAAAAATATTGATATTGTGTCCCCGTGGGTCAACGCTTCGTATTAAAATATCGACTTCCGACTAAAAATTGTTGATATTTTACTAGGGGTTTACATCTTTGGGTCATCGCTTTGCTATTAAATACCTCATTTATAAATTGACCAATCAATTATGTAAATATTGACTATTGATTTAAAAATGGAGATAGATCGTTGTTGTACAAACATTTCTCCTTAGATGTTTAAGGAAAAATAACAAACACTTTGAGAGACTTAATTATATTTAATTACTCTATGGCATTGGAGATGTATTGCGTTAAAACTTAAGTAGGTAGTATCGCTTTACAACTAAAGCTCACAAAATTGTGTTAATATATTTAGCAATATCTCAGAAACTGTTGGTTTTATAAAAATATATTTCACATAAAAGTTTTTAATTTTAATATTACTATTAATTGTAATAGTATTACAATTTTGCAATGATAATTTATTTAGTATGTAGAGTAGTTGCGGAGATATGGAAATTTCCGCTTCTGTAAAGTAACATAAAATTCATGTTCATCGGAAAATTAGAATATCCAGTTTATTTTGAATCATAATTAATGACTGGGAACGAATTTTAATCAAATACTTTAGAGCCGATTTTGAGATAGTCTATTGTTTCTATTCTCTCATTTTATTAAACTAATCTTAATTTTTGGGTTAAAAAGACACACACACAGACGGAATTTCAAAGACCGCTTTTTAAGGTTTGGAGGGTCATGAGACGTCGTTATCAATCATCATTTCAGTTTAAATTTTCTTTAGAGTTGCAAAGTTCAAAAAGTTAAAAAAAATATATATATATATTTGCGTATAGCTTGAAAGATTTTGGTTTTATCAAAATATATTTAAATAAAATATTTGTATTATAAATATATCTACATATTTACAATGATAAATAATTTCATATCTCAAATAGTTTCGGAGATATGATAAAAAGTGAGAATATACACATCAGCCTGGAGCCATTTAAGTCATTCTTCTAAAATATTCAGGGTATCCATTTTGTTTGTAATATTTATAAATGTTTTGAAATGAAATTTAATCAAAATCGGTAAAGCCAATTTTGAGCAAATCAACTTTTTCTCTTTTTGCCCTTCAGTAAACTACCCTTAATTTTAGGGTTATTTATCCAATTCCAAAAACCCCTCGGGGAAACCCTACATAAACCCTAAATTACAAGTTTCAGCCCAATCGGTAAAATAGTTTAGGCTCTAGTCGGAAGTAAAGACAGATAGACAGACAGACGGAAATTCTAAATCTAATTTTAAGATTCGAGGGCTCATGAAATGTCGAGATTTATCAAAATTCCGAGTTCGATTTTTTTGACCATCACAATACTTTCTCTACCGGTAAGATAGCGAGAAAGTATTAAATGAAGCTTAGTCAGATAATGCAATGTGCTAAATCACATCACATGATGCTTAATAATTATTGTTGAAATAAACACTAATTTAACTTTTGTTAAAAGAGGAAATAAACAAGTTGTAATTAATGTGAGTAATTAGATTTTACGCTTTAATCTCAAAGGTTAATTTTACCTTGAATGTATTTTAAGATTGAGTTTTGTATTTCAGTAATCTCGCGGTAATAACGATTAGGAAACCTACAATAGAATAGCTAACAGTGTTATACAAGTGAATTGGAGAACCAAACCTCAATCTTAACTAGGTTTTGTATAGAAAGTTATTTCATGGAACGTAGTCTAATCTTCCAGTTAGAATGGATGGTACAAGGAAAAGGGGGGGAAGTACTATATTTAACTAAAACTATGTTTGTGAGCTAGTGCTGCCATCTTTTAGACTATCACGAGACCTTTAAAATGCACTTTATATTATGTTTAAAAAAAGTACCTGTCATATTATAGATATTTGCTGTAGTCTTGATAAGGTGTGAGATATAGAAGTTACTCTCCTAGAAAATATGTATAATGTTACTTTCCAGCTTTTCTCCTTTTGTAGTCTACAAGATTAGCAACCAGAAAATATACAGTTAAATTATTTTTTCCTAGTTACATTAAAAAAGAAAGAAAGAAAGCTTTATAATATAGTTTTATAGTATAGCTTTATAGTATAGCTTTATAATATAGCTTTATAATATAGTTTACTTGTATCTGCTTGATACTATATTTTAGTTAAATTAAAAAGTTATCTAGTAACAATTTTAAAGAAACTAACCCCATTTAGTCATTAATCTAGTTTGTAAAATTTTGTTGATGGTAAAGTGTTTTATAAACAATAAAATTTGAAAGATAAACATTTTGTTTTATCAATCAACTATTGTTTCCTCTATACATAATATGAAACTTTAAATTAGTCTCTTCAATCGATTTTCTGTTTGTTTATTGCCAGGAAACTCAAAAAGAACTCATGGGATCGAGATAGGACCTCTTCTATTGTGTAGAAATATCAAATCTATAATGAACAACAAATATAAAAAAATGAATAAACGGGAAATATCGACTTAAGTTATCACTCATCATATACTTTATTCAATCTTTCTCTCAACGACCACCCGAGCTAAAGACGATTCAAGCACACTCGCCCATGACAGAATAAATGATTTTTGACAGATAACTAAAGAGGAGGTGGAATAACGCATCACTTCATAGCAGTTCCCCAATGTTCGAGAAGTCTAGGATGATGTCACTTACTGTCCCAAACTTTTCCAGATGTTCGATTTGGATTATGTAGCCACGAGTTGTGTAGAATCACCACCAGACACTCGACATAAGTTACCTTCTTTTGTTACCCTTTTATAAGATCCCATATACTTATTTGGGGCAACTATTTTATTTAACAACCTGGAGGTGGCAGTATAAAACAACTCTTGGAGAAAATGTCATTCAAGGAGGAACTAGTTCATTAGCTGTTTTTTTTTTATTCCTAACTCTACTAAATTGCGTTTCAGCCTAAAATTCATAAAATAAGACTTGTTAATATTTAGAATTCTTGAGTCAGAACTATTAGGTATTTAAATAAATATGTAATTACTAACATAATATTAATTTTTTTTAACAAGGAATAATATAAATGTTACGTAATTATATAATATGACCTTATGATATAATTGTGAATAAAGCTTTCTTTTAGCAACTTTGTTTATGTGAGAATGCGTGTCAAGCACACTAATTTTGTTGTCTGTCACTTTTGGACTTGTGAAATATTTTGTATTGATGTAACTTTATCCTTTTTGTTAGAATAATGATGCTGTGCTATCTGTAATCTTAAGTCTTTCTTGTGCTAGATGTAATATGTATGCTTCCAAGCTGAAATTTTCTTTAAATATATCTAAAAAGGGGCTACAATTGTACGCCATGTTTTTAAAAATAAACAGTTAGCTATATAGGCCTACCAACACTATCTCAACAGCAAATGAAGTGGTGTCATCATAAAAAACGGCTGTTAGTTTGGTTAAATTTACATATTTAATTTATAACAATTCAAATATATATTAAATTTTTAAAATATTTTTTGTCAGTCAATTTGGTATCAAAGTGTATCGTTTTGGGGTGATATAGCATCTGAAACAGTTACCTTTTTTATTCGCTGAGAGCTTGCATATGCCACCCTGAGACCAGTCCCTCTTTGCAAGGAACTTGCATTTGTCACTCTGAGTCCAACCAGTATATAATGCAAGTTGGCTAGCTTCACCAGCCGAGATGAATAACGTTATCCATGACCTGCTCTCTCCGAAGGTGGCCGGTCACAGACGAATCTTCTTATTAAAGTGAACGGAATGGGTCTGCGTTTGCCTGTGGTGGACGAGAGTGGTCTACTGGAACAAGAGCTGTTAATGCAGCCATGGATGCGTGAGTTGGATGAATGGACTATAGTTTGCCGCTACGCTGCTATCTGATTGTGCGGTGGGTTAAGTCCCCTGAATGAATAGTGCTTGAGGTAAAATTTTGACCACTTGTGCATATATACCCACACATTCAGAATTTTGATTGGGTGGAGCCAAATACCATTTTGGAGAGTTAATTTGTAAAGAAAGTAGTGTTTGGACTGTACTCGTCAGCTACTAGGGCATTGAGGTGCTGCTTTGAGGTACCACGCCTGTATTAATCTGTGGTTACTTCAACACTAATCACCCACTTCGTTGTCACTAGAGAGATCAGACGAAGACTAGTTCTGTAAACTCTAGCATAGCTGTTCTCAGATCAAAGTTCCGTCTTTGTGAAACTGGGACGCGCAGTGTCCTTCATAGATCCTCAAAAAACCCAGCTTTAGGCACACTGACTGGAACAGGTTCACGAAGGTGTTGAAGGAGAGTCTAGGACCCACCCCTACCTTTCAAACGGCAGCATAATTCAACCGCAATGTTGAGTTCGTAACTTCAGCAATCATGAAAGTACTAGATGATTTGACGCTTATGCATCGTCCTAAGAGGGCACCACAAGCTTCCTGCCCGATTATATCCTCAGGCATGTCCGGGAGGAAATCGGCTGAGGAAGGCTTGGCAAATCTCTAGGGAACTGGTAGACAAGGCCAATTGGAACTGCAAAGTCTATGCGGTTCTAGAAATGGTCCAAAAATATAGGCACAATGTCTGGGAGGTCAAGGTTGAGAGTCTGTGCGTAAAGGATAGGTCCCTGTGGTGGATGACGAGGAACTTGATGTGGTTCCTATTCTAGGATGGAATGGGGTGGCCAACTCCAACCAGGAGAAGGCCTATGCTCTCATTGAGCACTTAGAAGCACAATTTTACCAACTGACGACCCGTCAGACCCGGTGCACATTGTGCACGTAAATGCGGTCTCTTACAGACACCTTGGCTGAACCTGAACCCATAGAGGCCACAGAATCGTTGAGGGCTTTAGCCGCTCTAAGATTAAACAAGAAACCTGGACCATACGGTATCAGTTACGCGGTCCTCTGAAAGCTGCCGTTGGAGGTGATTTATTCCTCGTGGAGTTATTCAATGGCTTCCTGCTCCTGAGTCCCTTCTCTGAGCTCTAGAAGTAAGCCAACGTTTTCTTATTCCATAAACAATGTAAGAACCCGGCCCTGACCTCGTTATTTCAACCGATAAACTTGCTCGACACTTTGGTAAAGTTGTTAAAGAAAAACTTTCTACTGACGAGACTGACCCGACATATTTGACAGGTGGACATCTTGATGAACGAGTAGTTTGGATTTCGGTCGGGACATTCTACGTATTATCAACTTGTCTGGCTTGTAGAACAGGTCACGAGGAACTTCAACATCAACAGGATAACTGATGCTGTCTTTCTTGACGTGGTAAAGGCCTACAACCGTGTTTAGCACGAAGGTCAAGCTCCTGTCCTTGAAACTACCATTTTAACTACTTAAGATTGTACAATATTATCTATCCTACCGCACCTTCTCCACCACCTTTGTGAACGCCCATTCCTAAGTAAGAAGCATTCTGGGTGGAGCGCTACAGGGTATCTACGTGGGCTCGGTGCTCTTTAGTCTGTATGTTAATGACATTACAAAATCCCCAGGCACTAAGTTGGTAATGTATGTGGACGACATGGACCCAGTAACAGAGTCATGGTGAGTGAATCTGGTGAAGAGCCGATTCAAGAACCACCTAAAGCAGCTGGAGGCTTGTCTGATCACCTGGAGGACGATTATTAACGGAAAGACGATTAATAAAGAAGAGAAAATTTTACAAGCCACTCCTACTCTGGCTGCTAGGAGGGCAGATCAGATGGGTGAACAATGCTAAGTACATGGGAATTACGCTGGACACAAAGCTGAACTAGCAACTACACTTAAATAGAGACTGAACAAGACGAGGCAAAGGCTGGAAATCTTAGGCCCATTGCTTATTAGGCCTAGTGCCCTGTCTACAATGAACGTTCTGATACTTTACAAGCAGTTGCTTAGGCCAATCCTCGACTATGTGTGTCCCACTTGTGGTCACCTGGTGAACACGTATATGAGGAGAATGTAGGCATTTCAGAACACGTGTCTAAGAACCATTGTGAGCTAACCCTGGTGTCTTCGCAATGTGACTCTGCACCGGTATCTGGAGATGCTTACCATCAAAAAATAAGTAAATGGTACGAAACTCAATAAGATCTTTCTCAATCAATTGCTTAGTTATGGAAATATTTACTCAAAAAGCATAAAATATGTGAAATGAAATATGTTCACATCACAAATCCGAGAAAAAATTGCGTAATACTTACGTTATACATTTTTTGACTCATGTATTTAAATTTTGTGATATTTTTTATAAATAATTAAAGTTCTCATTAGTATATTTGGACAAACAAATTATATATATTGGGCCTACATGAGTTAATATGTCGTATTAAAATTTTGACTTCCAGTTAAATTTTTCAACATTTTATCAGGGGTTGCACATATTTATGGCTATCGCAGGTTTATTTAATTCCTCATTTATAAATTCAGACCAATAAAAAAGGTAAATATGGACCATTGAGTCTAATATGATAGATATAGATACTTGCTGTACAAACATATCCCCTAAGAAGTTAAATGAAAAAGAAAATAAATTTGAGAGATTTACTTATCTACTTATTCTATGGAATTAGAGATTTATTGCACTAAAACTTAAGTAGAGTCTGTACAACTATACCTCACAAAATTATATTGATATAGTTGCCAATATCTCTGAAACTATTGGTTTTATAAAGATATATTTCAAATAAAAGTTTTTTATTTTAACAGTACTACAATTTTGCAATGATAAGTTATTTATTATCTTAAATACTTGTGGAGATTACTACTTCTACTCTACGTGTTCGTTCGCTTTAAACCGGCGTGGATGACACAGCACCCCTGAACACCAGGGCCGAGGGCGGTTTCAAGTTCAGTACCTAAAGAGCTCCGAACCCCCCCCCCTACCTCAAAGGGTGAGATAATCAGATCAGACCTGGGGAGGTGAGAATTTACTCCTCCCCCTTCCGGTATACAGTGGTATGACCGACACCGGGGACTCGTGCCTGACACCTATTCAGGGTGGTACCCGGAGCTATTTACTTCCGCTCACAGAAGCGACTTTGTGATCTTCACTCTTTCCCGTGTGTATAGGAATGGGATTATGGCCATTGCGCGTGGGAAAGTAGTTCCCCAGTATTCCTGCATACGAGTGGAGGCGCTCATGTTCTAGCTCATGCACTACTAACTGTCCAGGTTAGCACTGGAGCTCTAAAACAGCCCACTGCGAGACTGGCGAGGCCCAGGCCCACATGCCCAGAGCCCCAAGAGCCGAGGCCCGAAGTCCCAGAACCCCTGGAGCCCAGACCCACAGGCCCGGACTCCAGAGATCTGCCAACGCCATCACTCGTCGGCGATTTGGATAATTCCGCTTCTGTGAAGTACCCTAAAATTCCATTTTATAGATAAGTGAGAGTATCCATTTTGTTTATAATCTTAATCAACGCCCAAATACGAGTTTTAATTTAAAAACGTTTGAGCCGATTTTGAGAAAATCAATTTTTTCTCTTTTGGCCCTCTATTTAACTACTCTTAATTTTAGGGTTAAACGGACCGACGGCATTACTAAAACCACTTTTTAGTGTTCTTAAGGGTTGGGGGGGAAGAAAGGGAAATGAAACGTTTAAATCCATCAACATCTCAGGTTAATTTTTTTTATGGTCGCAATTCTTGACTTATAAATTTCGAAAAGTAAAAATATATGTATATTTGTGGTTAGCTTGAAAATTATTGGTTTTATAAAAATATGTTTCAAATAAGATTTGTATTATAAATAGGCATACATATTTACAATGATAAGTAATTTCATATCTCAAATATTTTCAGATAGGTATATGATAAAAAATTAGAATTTACGTATCAGACCGTATTACCCTTGAATTCATTTTGCTGAAAAATTAGATTAGTCATTTTGTATATAATATTGATCTACGCTTGTAAATGAAATTAAAACAAAATCGTTTGAGCCAACTTTGAGAAAATGGATTTTTTTCTTTTTGCCCTTTAGTAAATATCCAATTCCAAAAAACCCTCGAGGCAAGCCTATGAAAACCCTAGTTACCAAGTTTTAGCCGGATCGGTAAAATAGTTTAGGCTCTGGTCTGAGTTAAATACAGGCAGATGAAAATTCAAAAAACTCTTTTTCGTATTTTCAGATTTTTGGTCAGGAAACCTCGAAATTCATCAAAACCTTGAGTTCGATTTATTGACGATCACAATACTTTCTCTACCTGTGTGATATCGAGAAAGTAAAAACGTGATTAATTTTATTATTTTAATTCGTATTCATGTTATTTGGATTTAAAAAGCAAAAGGTTCTCGTATATATATATTATATATATATATATATATATATACATCAAATCTAAATATAAATTGTAGATTATAATACAAAGACTTGTGTTTATGTTTTGGTTTGTTTGTATTCGATGGATCGTAAAAAGTGTTTCTTTGATTAGTGAAAATTTTACAGGAAACGTAAAATGTATTTATTTAATTTGAGTCACCATTTACATAGCCTAAATATTGATACATACAAACAGATTACCACTATAACTAAAAGTCAGCTGATAATTCAGAGTTATAATTAATGACATACACTTATAAATAAAACCAATGTTTTATTTTTGGTTTGTGTGTATTCATGATGTGTTAACGCTGGAAATCCTAAACCCTACAAAAGATATTTCATTTCATTTTAACTAAGCACGGGGCTTAACTACACTTTTGCTGTATGCGTCTATGTACTAATTACGCTAAAGTTGTGGATTAATAAGGTTCAATTTTAGAGGGAGTATATCCGCCACTGCGTGGAGGAAGAGTTGCAAACCATTTACGAAAACCCCCCTTAGTACACCCAATAAGGATTCGAACTCCAATATTCTCATCATCAGCAGTATATTCTATTGCGAGAGAAATGCCTTAGACCATAAGGCTCCGAAGCGAGTTTCTTCAAATTGAAATCCAAATATAAATTAGAGGAAATATATACTATCCCCTAATTTTAGAATTTATTTGAGATAAATTTTTTAGTTTATTTATTAAAAATAAAATTAATTTAGTCAATTCTCTAATTTACCACTCCTACGTAGTATGGTTATGTTACAGAAAAATACTCTTATAACACGTTATCACAACCTAACAAAGCCTAACCTTTCATGCATATACAATTTGAAGTTTCGGTATTTTTGGGCTGGGTAATCAACTAGTTATAAAAACTAGTCATATGAATAATATATAATGTAGATTTGTGTGTAAACACTGTAACTTCAATACTAACAAACTTTTCTTAGGTACCTACGGATATCTTAGGATATGTACCTGGGGCTTAGTCTATTATTTTTAGCTGTATCGATACTCAGAGCCCAACGCCTTAGGTATCTTGGCTGCCGGTGCGGGTAACTGCAAAACCTGTGCGTCTGAAACTTCGCACTCTTATCGTAGGAAACCTAAGAGAGTGAAATAGATAATTTCTCAGTTGAAGATATTCTTATGAGACAAGAACTTTAGTTAATTCAATAACCAAGAAAAACGAGAAATATTTACGTACCAATGTAAATATCTGCATGTGCATATCGGGAGTATGATCTTTACCCTTTCATTATGTTATGAGTTTTACGAGCCACGTGGCTAACTCCTACACCAGAAAACGTATAAAGGGAAAGATAAGTAGGCCTATATATACCCTTTGTTTACACTTTACGGTAGCAAACATGCTTTGAATTGCTCTACTATGGCGTATATTCTATAACTTGTCAAGTTATGATTGCTTTCATTCCGGGTGGACGAGATGTACTTAGGAAAAACTTGATAATATACACACGAGTAATAATTTTTTAACTTATATATATATATATTTATTTCTTGACTTACACCTAAAACTGCGTGCTCGCTACCAAGGGTATCTCCAAAAATAATAAAAATAGTAAATTAAACTTGGACTAAGCCTGCATACTCAAATAATCCTGGGAACGTGCTCACTTCTGGATCATTTTCTCTCGCAATTTTATGTATAAACATTTGGTTTAGTTGCTGTGAACATCCTATCATAATGAACCAAATTATTTTTTCAGATTAAAGAAACATTTTGATATGCGTTAAGAAAAACCTGAATAACCTACCGTAATCTTCGTTTTTAGTCAACCTTAAAATATAAACTTTAAAGAGTAAATGTCTTCATAAAACTGTAATTCTTTGAAAACAAAGGTTTCTTTGTGGCTTGAATTTAAGACTTGGCTAAATTGGATTTCTACCAGAGCTCTTATTATTGTAGCACATACAACAACTGAATATAATATGTGATGGTAAGGGGAAGAAAGGCTGAGTGCAGGCAGCCATTGCATTCCACCCTGCGGGCTTAGGTTTCATACCACGTTTGGAGCAAATAAAGACAGACAGGTTTCTTCACTGTGCGCTAAACTTTTTACCGGCAAGGTACGGAGTAACGTGCTAATATCTTTTATACAAAACTTCTTGATGTGTGAAGTTAGATGGTTATAATGAAGTGCCACTCAAGGAACTGCTACAGTTAGTAAATGACAATTCCATTGAAATTAAATATATATTCTATATTTATAATGAAATTATAGAGAAAATAATTTAACTAGGTGAAGAAGTCATTGAGGTGTTGAAAGGTGATTTTAGCAATGAAACGTAAGAGGGTGAATATGATTAAAACTAGAGTGAAAGAGTGTCCCAAAAGTGAAAATATTTGTTGAAGGGCGTTAGGAATGTTCCAAGGCTTAGAGAATGTATGTACAATTGTTACACCGTCTCCGTGTCCTTCTACTTAACGACCAAATTAAATAAAAGGGAGACAGTGAATCTAACATAAGGGAAAATATAAGCAGTATTAAAATATCACAATAAGACGGTTTATTCATTATAAACATAGATAAAGCAAAGTACAGTGGTCTCATTATATCATTCTGAATAATGCTGAAAATAACAACGTGAAGCGCAGTATATAAACCTCCCATGTTTATATTTATTAAGGGGAGTCTTTAAGAGACACAAAAAATTATGTTGATTTTTAACATCAACAGTGAAGTTAATTACTTTAACAAAAAATGAAACAAACATTAAATATTAGTGCCTGATGGGCTCCTCAAACAGTTACAAGTTTACAAGACGAGAATTACAAAACATAACGCGAGAGTTTGACTACCAGACACAAGTCAAAATCTCCCGGGACTATCTAACTCTTAGACAAAGCTAAAGAATGAAATTTAGAATAAATTTAAAGTAAAAAAAAATAACAAGCATGATTTTACTTCTACAGTCGCGAGAAATAGTACGACACACTAATCCACACATTTCAACATATTACATTTAATTTCCTCAAAACAAAATTACCAATGGTGGATTTCAAAACAAAATAACCAACTGGTTACCGCGCCCAAGTGGCCACACAAAAGTTACATTTAAGCGACTGAGATGATAAAGAGAGAAGTTACATATTAAGCCAAAAACAAAATAAAGATTCTAACACAAAAATATTACAAGTCGAATATGAGTAGAGTCTATGATATGTAAACGACATAGTTACGTTCCAATTAATATATAAATGTTTATCCGATCATTGTCCAGGTCCATGACAACGATCCGTCCTCGTTCGTAGATTTTAGATAGTCATAATTTGTAGACAAATCCAGCCTGTTATATAGTGAGTTTCGTCGCACGGAAAAAGGGGAGGTAATTCTAGCACGTAGTTGCTAGCTGTCTTCGGTCACGTAGGCACTTTGTAGGGTTGTTCCATCAGAAAATTAGAACAAGTCGGCGATCATTCGATGTTTGTTTTGTTTGGGGAAGTTCTTCTGACAGCCATCCGAGGGCAGTCGGATAATTGTCTTCAAACGTACTCCATGTCATCACGCCTCAGTTTCTATCTGACCAGACGGAGAGTGATCACGTGTTGACAGTAGACTTTAGTTAGCTCGGCCCATTCTCCACATTGGCTGCACGGTGTAGGTCAACTTTGGTGGTGGCTAGTGATAGAAGATTTCATAGGTAAGTTCATGAACAATTCTAAGTGTAATATTACAGAGGATTGTACTGTATGAAATATAACGTGCCGTATTATCTTGCCGTATTAACCTACAGGGACTACAACAGAGAAAAGTACTATTGAAGGGATTCTATTTGTGTCGGAACAATAGAGCGGGTGGTAAGAATTGATAGTTACGTATCAACATTATAAGGGGATGGATCCAATTGTAACTAACTGTAAGTTAATGTTACACAATATGGAATAGAATGTGGAAAAAAGCACCTCCAAGAAGGATACAGAAAATAATTGCTTGAAAACATCAATGGCATGAAACAGCATTTAATCCCATATTTTAAGTATTTACAAATAGGTTTCTATATGAAAAAAATCTACTAGTGAACTCTTGTTTGCTTCAACATTAGAGGTCGAGGAGAAAAACATTTTTATTTTAGTGAACTTCTTTCTTTGCGAACCAAATATCCGAGATCTTAAGGTTCGTTATAAGCGAAGATGTAGTTATATAATAAAATATGTATTAGCACCGCTTCTTACAACATATTCTGTTCATACGCCGATGTAATAACTACTCTATTGGGCTATAAATGAGGAAGGTTGAATTTAGGGAAAGTGTACCCATATTTTCGTGGATAGATAGTGGGAGCACATTTAAGAAATATGCCTATCAGTACACTCGATGGAAATCGAGCCACAATCTCTCAGTCATCGGCAGTCCAGGCCCATTTGTGGATAGCGTCCGATAAATCGGACGCGGGCGAGAAAAATTAAAATGTGAGGGAAATGTCTATTTTTTTCATAATATGTTGGTACTAATGTTAACTATAGGGTTTTATAAAAGATGAAATACAGTGAAACTGGGAGTTGAGTACACGTCTTTTATGTAGCAGTTTGTATCAGTGAAAATGGCTAACTTAGATTTTATTGTTACACATCGAGGGTAGCTCAAAAATTATGTTTAAATTTGTATTAAATATGTACATGTTATTTTTAATGTAAATTTCCTTTTACACTATACCAAATGTATTTACATCTCAATAACACTGATAAAAAGAATGTTGGTATCATTCACAAAGGGGGAGACTTAGGTGTTCGATTTATCGGACGCTATGCACCCAGACAACCATGACAGCCTAATCCTATTGATGCCTTGTAGTATCAATTCTACTAGTATACTCACACTATTTTATTTAGGTAACTACAACACACTTTAAAACTTAGCAACGTTGAAACACTTTTTTTATTAGCAGTACAGGGCACTAAAAATGGGCCTGAGGATTGAGGGGGAGATACTCTCAATTCGTTTTGACCTTGAGTTGTTTTTGCCCTCCTATGAGCACACTGACATTTTCTCTATCAGCTAGTCTTGCAGTAACTTCTATTTTAAGACCAACCTAGTCATAGTGGAGATACAGTTTATATTGATAACTATTTCACTTCGGTGCCGTTGATAAAACACATTTCTGAGATTGGTATGTGTGCTATAGGGACAATTAGAGCAGCTAGAACCGATCTATGTCTAATGAAAAATAATAAAGTGTTAAAGAATGAAAGAAGAGAAGTATTTAATTTTCGTACATAAGAAAATATTAGGCTGTTACGCTGGTATGATAACTGCGAGGTGACATCTGCTACAAACTGTGCAAATTTGTTGCTCAGAACAACGATTCGATGGTCAAGACAAAACAAAGCTAAGGTGCAAGTTCAACAGCCAACATTTTTTTTTTCAATGTACAATGTCTACTTATTGAAACAAATCATAGCTACATATAGAACACGCATGAGACAGCGCAAATGGTGGTGGGCAGTTTTAATTTATTTCTTTGACGCCACTTTAGTCAATGCGTGGATTCTAAATATAGAACTGTTTCTGTGGATTATGCAACTCACAAGCTTCTCAAGTTTCGTTGAAATTTATGTCTCACCTTGCTGAGAAGATTTGGAACACCATCCCATCAAGGACGATCTGTGTCACAACTACTTCAAGATTTTCGTTACGATAAAACTAATCACTGGCCGCTTCCGAACTCAACTGATCGTAGATGTGATCACTGCTCAGGTAAAGTCAAATTTGTTTGTTCTAAACGTCAAATTGGTTAGCATAACAAGTGTTTTATGCAACACCACAAGAAGGAGTGAAAATATCTAAATTGTATTGAAGTGTTTATTCAGTTTATGTCTAGAATAAATTTAAATTTTAATATCTAGTTTTTTAAATAAATTCAAATAAAATGTTAATTTTGTCAATATAATTATTTTTTCAAATATGTCTAAAAACATTGTCACAAATTTAAATAAATTAACTTAAAAATCCTAGCTTTATGAAATATAAGGTATAGTAAAGTTATGAAACAAACATTTTGTTAAGAGACCATTGAAAAAGCAATAAGAAATCATGTTGTAGTACAATATGATATAGTGTAATAGATAACACAAACAAGTAAACCCAGTGCATAGCGTCCGATTTATCGGATGGTTTGTAACTTAGGTAATTTTGCAAAAATATTTTTTATAATATTTACCTAAAAATACTTTTATGCCCTAGTGGGGTTCTCTATTGCTAGAGTAGTCCCTTAAAATATTGGGCCATCGAAACAGGTGACTACTTTTAGATCAAGGCACCTTAAACACCACGACCACTATAGTGGTTAGTTACAAAACCAATTTATAGAAAGGTGATAAATTTCATACGTTCTTATGTAAACCCCAGGGTTTGAACCTCAGGCGGAATTTATGATATCAAAACACAGCTAGCTTAAACCTCGTGATCATAGGTAAATATATATTTAAGCTCAATTAATCAAGAAGATTTTAACTCTACATAATTAGCTAGACAAATCTTTAGTCTGTGAACCTTAGACTCTCTTACTTTATCCAAGTCAGCCTTACACATCAAACATTGTGACCATTAATTAGGGAAGCTAATAAGCCAAGAACCATAGAACATGAAAACTTGGCGTGAGCCTTAGTTTTTAGGCTAACTTTAGTATTTTCTATTACACATTGTGAGACTAAAATTAATATACACTGTGTGATTTCTGGTGTGTGTTTACTTAACAAAAGCCTATTTAAATCATAAACTTGAGCTAGCGTTCCAGGAAAACTATCAGATATGCATCCAAGGCGTTTATTTTTACTTTGATATATTTTTAATCTTTTTACACTTTTGAATAAGTGACCACCTTCGTAGGTGACTATAAAACCAATAAATAAAAAAACCACATAATATTTGCATAATTACTAAGGTATAACTAAGAATGTACAGATTTGAATTGTACTTCTTTCTATATTATAAGCTTAAATACCTTAAATCACGTGATTATTGGTTTGTAATGTTACGTTAGTATCTAATTTAATTCATCACAACGTGCGGTTTAGTGAAGTAGTGATTCTTTTTTATCCTAGCAATGCTGGGCACTTGCCAATTGTTTACCAATGCAGCTGGTTACCCAGGTACTATAGACCCATAGAGTTTGTTGCTTTGTCTAATGAAACAGGATTGCGGTGGTCTAGATTACGAGTACACGGGGAAGTCATGTAATTATTCCTTGCGGGATCACCGTCTACTATACCATTTTTGATTTAGCATTGAGGTTTACGTATCTCCACAGGAATTTTGGTTAATTTGATCTAAACTCACCTTATTTATCACTACCCCTTTTATTGAGAAACCAATAGCTTCTACAATTTACCCAATAATATTAATATAATTATTGTGCGCAAGTGTTAGTGAGAGATAGTGTTTGAAAGAGATGGAATGGGAAAGAGGGAGTGTGTGTGTGTGTGTGTGAGAGAGAGAGAGAGAGAGTGAGTGTATAGGTGTGAGTTTGTGTGAAAAGGAGAATGTGTGTGAAAGGCAGATTTGTGAAAGAGAGATTGTGTGAAAGAAAGTGTGAGTGTGAAAGAGAGCTTGTGTGAAATATTGTGTGTGTGAAATAATGTGTGTGTGAAATAGTGTGTGTATGTTATAGTGAGGGTTTGTGAAAAAGAGTTCATGGAAAAGAGTGATTTTAATAGAAAGAATGTATGAGAAAGTATGTGAAATAGTTTATAAATAAGAGTGCTAGTGAAAAAAGTGTAAGTGGGAAATACAGAATGTGAGAAAGAGAGTGAGAGAGAGAAAGTGTATAAGAGAGCTAATGTGTGCTAGATACTTAGAGTGTGTGATATAATATGTGAGTATCTGTGGGGTTGTGTGAGATAGAGTGTGAAAAATATTGTGAGGGAGAGATTGTTAGAGAATGATATTGTGAGAGAGAGTTTGAGAAAGATTGTGAGAGCTAAATTGTGTTTGATAGAAAGTGTGAACAGGTTGTGATAGAGAGTGTGTTAGAGATAGTAAGTGTGTGTGGGAGAAAGTATGTTAGGGAGAGAGTAGGTGTGTGGGAGAAAGTATGTTAGGGAGAGAGTTAGGTGTGTGGGAGAAAGTTTGTTAGGGAGAGAGTAGGTGTGTGGGAGAAAGTATGTTAGGGAGAGAGTAGGTGTGTGGAAGAAAGTTTGTTAGGGAAATTAGGTGTGTGGAAGAGGAGTTTATGCAAGAGAGATACTGTGTGAGATCGAGAGGGTGTGTGTGAGAAAATAGAAGGGGTACACAAAATACTACTTTAAAATAGTCTCAATATACTCAAAACTAATTGATATATAAGAAACATAACAAATTTGAATTGTAATACCATCTAGAAAATTTAAACCAATCCTATACTTAAACCAATAAAATGTCCATCTAAACACATTTCCAGTTCATTTGATCAATTTTTGGCAATATAATACACAACAAAACATATTTTCAATGTCTAATTCACTAACGAAATAAAAAGTAAACCCATCATTTCGTGAAATTAACTATGAACCATTTAATTTGCAAATTATAGTCAATATCTTGTTGATTTAAATACAAATTGAATGCGATTTAAGGATAAGACTATTATAATAACAATAAGTGTTTCTCCAATTTATGAAATTAATTTCCTCAATCAAAGACTGTGAGTAAAATATGTGCTCTGACCAGTTATTATAAAGGACAATTTGTGATTAGAGTTTTAAATAAAAAATAAAGAAGATGGAAACTATCAATAATATATATATTTCTATTTCTACCATTGGTTTGTTTGGTATATATAATTGATTGCAATGATTTTTATATTTTTTCCATCGTACAACTTAAGTAAGAGTTTATGTTTTGCCAGAGATAAATAATTTATTTACAGAATGAGTTAATATTTTTGACCCATGAGAAATATTTTATTGATATGTCAAATCAGGTTTCCCTGATGATGTAAGCAAAGATTGAGAATATGAAAATTTACTGATAAAATTGGGTATTTGGCTATATCCTGAACCCCTATCCTTACAAATGAATGTTCGCTTGTCAAAATAAGTTGAGTTATTTTATCGTATTTTCAGTCAATGTAAAAGGGCTTATAAAATTATACATAAGAGCAGAGTTAATATTTAAACACAAAGAAGAGGAAGGGTAAATATCAACAATGCAAACAAGTAATATATTTCTAACCTAATATGATCAGTATATACAAATATTTGCCGTAATCTTTCAAATTGTTGTATCATACCACTAAAGTAAGTGTTGAATCGGTATTATGTGTAACCATAATTCAATATTTATTTACATATACACACCGATACACAAATCAGGGTTTTCAGTATGATATAGACAAAGAATTAAAAAATGAAAATTTTCTGGAAAAATCAGATTTTCCTTGTAAAAAAATATTTTTACCGACATCCTGGATCATTAACCTTTAAAATGAAAAGTCATAAGTAAAAATATGTTTAGACAGTTCCACGTGATTACTTTAACCAAAAACGAGCTTGTAAATTAATTAAATATTATATTTTAATGTTTAAATCAATTTTGTAAATATCCTTGCCAACAACGAGTTTGGTTTAAAATATCAAAATCTTTTATAAATCTCCTTGGATCTGAATGGTTTAGGTGTACGTTTTTAGTAGTTTTATGCATTCACACTAGAATATAAATAATATAGCCTTAGCAAAATAAAACATACATGAGTAAAACTGTCACCTGGCATTTACACTTTGATTTAAATAGATAAGGCTGGTTTTGTATGCATACAATGCTCTTAGCTGATAATGGTAAATAGTGCATAAAGTACACGTTGCACCATTCATAGTTAAAATATTAAAATTGAATAATCAAGTAAATAGAAAAAATATATTAGTTCAAATATTAATCCTTAAATATATACATGTGTAAAATTCATACTTTATGGTAATAGGGATGAAAACCATATATGCATCCATTCAAAATTTTATCGAAAGAGGAGTTTTTTTAGAAGCTCACAGAGAACCGCAATCGTGGTTTATTTCATGCTATTTTCATCCTTCAGAAGACTAAAAAATATAAATAAACCGGCTATACTATAATTTATTTTTTTAAGTTGACAAGAGCATTATAAAATGATGTAACAAATACGCTCCCTTCTCTTTTATATTGTCACCCTTTTACGCGAAATTTTCACAGAAGATTTAACAGCATGCAAAACCATTAGCCGCGGTCCAGTAAACACAACACGAAAACCTTCCCTTTTCCCCTGTAGGATGACCCTTCAAAACAAACAGCATTGCCACATAATTCCCGCGTAATGACTCTAATTTATCCATCGCACGTTGTGGCCGCTCTCTGCACAGACAGGACCAGATGTGAAATTTTGGAAAATAGAAGAGGTGATGGATGTCAGAGAGAGAGAGAGAGACAGAGAGAGCAGGATGGACGTGAGAAGGAGGAGAGGAATATGTTGGATGAGGGGATCAGGAAAATAGAGCAATTAATTCTGATATTCAACTTGAATGCATGTAGAGAACGATGGATATCCGTGTGTCATCCTAAGGGAACTGATTTCCACGCAGGACGCATCGTTTCCCGTTCATACGTACAGTCAGTCGCGTCTATGGAATGTGGCTGACATTTCCATGATACCTATCTTAAAGATGCATTGAAGCTGAATGAATCCCTAGCTACTCTTACCCATCTTATTCGGTTTATATGAGCTACATGAGAGATAGGTATAGCAAGGATTTAGGTAAGTTTTACCATTACGGCTCTAAAATTAATGTTATAGCTTGACCAACATAAGTAATGGAGACCATAGCTCTATTTTGGGTAGTACTATAATGAATAATAAAAGTACAAAATATAGACGGGCTAATTAGAGTAAATATTCAAAAACTATGGGCTGGGTGTATAGAGTATAATTTCCAGGGGAAAGTTTCTTTATAATATGCAAAACTATTCTATTTGTGGCCAAAATTGATACAATTATAATATTTTACTAGTTTTTTAATTCACTGCACCTTACTAACTTTACACTTTATACGCTAATGGATGAGGAAGGTCACATTTTAAAGAAGTGTACCCAAATTTTCGTAGAGTGAGTCAAAAACTCTTTTGGATAAGCCACCTTCAATACATCCGACTAGGATTCGAACCCCAATCTCGCTGTCATCGGCATTCTATTCCAACATGAGAGTGATGCTATAGATCAAAGGGTCACCGAGGTAGGGTTTAATAGTATTATTTTGTATGTGCTAACAATCTTTATATAATATGTCAGCAGAAGATCACATGACTTTACATATGAATACGGGAAAGTTTATTTATTGATACTTCTAGATACCTGCTTTGATATTCACATGATCTGAGGTGTACATCTCGAAATAGACTGGAAGTCCGTTGTCGGAGAGACTAGGCTTAAAATCGTGGTTGGGAGAACTTAGGATGTTTCTTCCTAAATGTTTCCCCACTCTCTATCCAGGAAACTGAGGGTAAATTTAACCTAAATCCAAGCTCACTCATACCATCCCTATCCCATTAGCATAGTTAATATATATGTGCACAGCCCAAATAGGAGGTAAGACACGGTTCTAATAATATATATCAGATAAGGCCCTTCTTATGAAAATTGGACTGTGGTATTAGGAGTAGTCTTGATTGTTTTTAGAATCTGTTCCCTTCATTTATGCCATAAGGTATCAGCCTTACCTTATTTTATTCCAATATGGTATAGCTTATAAGAAAGTGTCATTGTTTAGTTTGTCAAGGTAAGACTACTACTCATCAGGGTAGACGGGATGTATGCTTATAAAATATGCTTGCTTAGAAAGTATTAGTAAGTATCTTAAACAAAATTAATCAATTAAAGAATTGAACTATATAAGTTAAGGTGCCTGTGCCGTAATTGAGCGTAGGATTTTCCAAAACTCTTACGTTTATACCTCAGCACATTAATAAAGGTTTGGTGACTTTTGCCTTTGTTTACACCCTATCATAAAAATATTTTACTCCACCTTTTAAACATGAGATTAAATACTTACTAAAATAATGTTTATCTCTACAAGGAAAAGCTCTTTTAGCTCTATGAGATAATTTTATTATATTTGGAAGAAGGTATAGGAAAGGTGGATAGAAACTTATAATATGGACTAACACAATATGACTTTTACTATGAAAAGAACACAGTTCACAGTTTACATTGTCGCCATTGGACAAAGAGGTAATGGTTGCCTCTTAAAGAAAATCGATCGTCACCAACTAATCCCCCGACCTAGGTTTCACTCTATCGGAATTCATCAGAGAGGAGTGTTAAACGCGCAACGCAACTTCCTAAAAGAGGGGGAATAAAAAAAAAAACACAAGAGGGGCAAAATGGAACATTCTAAATAATGATAGGACACATAGATAGGAACATGTAAAAGGTATAACATTTTATTCCTTTATGTTCCTATCTATATAATTTACAATTTAAAATTTTCTATTTTCTCCATTTTGTGTTTTTTTTATTTCCTATTTTAGGAAGTTGCGTTGCGCGTTGAGTTCCGATGAGTTCCAATAGAATAAAAGTATGTTTAATATCACATATGGTATTATATTATATATATTTTTATTTTAAAATATGGAGTCTTCAGCCGGAGTTTCTGTCATACCGCGAGTCCCATCCACTAATAGCTGGGAAACATTCAGGCCTTCTGTCAATTAGTGATATTCGCACCATTTGTGAGAAAGCACATGTCACAGGGACGTCTTGAAATCGTGGTTGTTTCCGTTGATTTCACAGTGAATTTCTATGAGCGGGTGAGAAAGATCCTTCAAATTTTTCCGGAAATGTATTTTCAGATAACTTTTAGGGATCTATTACGTGTCAAAGTTGAAATGGGACAGACAGTTTTACTTTCCCTCAGAACAAAGTTATATTAGGTATCACTCGGTAAAAATCAGTTGACTTCCGCCAGGCTTAAGGCTGAGCCTGCACATAAATGCACAGTTCTAAATAAAAAAATGTATTTAAAAATATTTAATAATTCAACATTATCGTTTTTTATTTATTTTAGTAGCATATCTGGGCATCTTTCATAATTCTTATGGAATTTTCAAAAAATTCTAAAAAAATTTAATAGAATATTTTGGTTAAAATATTTTCATTTTAATGCATTTTAAATGGGAATCAAAAAATATTAATCGATCTATTTATTTTTTTTGTAAAATTAAGCTAGAGTGTTTGTTTATAACACCTCATTTAATGAATAATTTATTCTTATTTTTATATATATCTTTAAATTTGGATTAGTTTCAATAATCACGACGATATTGTGCTCTAACGACTCCCAAGTCGACACTCTAGTAAAAATACATAGCTTTAAATACAATTTCTCCTTCTACAAATATTTGTCTTAGTTGATAATAGGTGCCGTTAGTATGATCGTTACCCATTTACAAGCTAGTATCGTTTTGTAAACGTTGGCTAACCCATGGTACTTAGGACTAACCTGCTGTATTGGAATCCAGGCGGCAGTGGAAGATGAAGCTAATCTCGGTGATCTTTTTGAGTCAAAGAAATTTTAATACCATGGGCATTGGGATAAGAGGGGCCGATATCCAATAATGAAAATTTTCGTAATTAAATATAAATATCTGAATATATTAAGTAACAAAAATGTTCACCAAGTCCTAACTGCAATACCCACAAAGTCTTAACTGCTCTGTGAATAAAGATAGTCGGTCCCTACTTAATTGAAGTGTAGGCCTATATGAGTTTCACTCTAGTGATATATTATTTTCATGGCCTGCATTCTTTAAGGTTTTTCTTATTCTTGAGCATAGCAGGTTGTAATAATAAGTGTTAAAGTTATATTCAGAGTATAAAACAAATTATTGCACACTTAATTTTTAATCCATTACTGGTATTATGATAAATAAAAAAGGCATTCCTCTGCTTATATCAAAGATAGTTATTTTAAATAAAATATGGACTAAACGTAATTTGGAGTCGTTATCAATATCTTTTAATTTTCTATATTTGTTTTACGGTCTAAGTTTTGACTCTCATTGGACTTTGGAATAAGTTATTTTTCAAAAAAAAATTGACGAACTAAACTTTTTATAGTCAAAGTGTGAACATGCTTATTTTATTAGCTTGTCAAATGTGATTAAAATAACTCTAATTCTATCTATTACACAGCTTTTATTGGCTAATTAGAAAACATGGTGGTCTAGGAATAAGGGGTCTGACTTTAATGCTGGGGGTCCGGGGTTCAATCCTTGGTCCCAGCACAGATTTATCTGATTTCTAAACCTTTCCTTTACCTCAAACAAGATGTGTATTAATCACAACTTGTGAGTGTGTGGAATGCCAGGCCTCAACCGAAGTTTGGATCCCACGTTAAACTTTAGGTACTCCATTTCATCACATTTTATACATTAGCGTAAATGCGTATAACCTGAACGGGTAGTAAGACGCGGTGCTAATAATAATAATAATATTGACTAATTTGAATGTATTAATTTACTGATAATGTAGTAATATATACTTTTAAAAGTATATATTGACGTGGGAATAAAAAACAGAAGAGGTCTACAAATGTGGTCAGCGCTGTGGAAGTGTCAACCAATCAATCCCTTACTAAGTGGTGAAAGAGAATGTGTGTTTAGGGGTCCTTAAACACCTCCCGAAAAAAGTATTGTCATATTTACAAAAACAAATATTCAAGAGGGATTATATGCTTAAAAAAATCTTTCCAACTGCTGGGCTACTTGACAGTTGAAAACGAGTTACCCAAAATAATACGACTCCCAAAATTAATGTTTTTACACGGTTTTGGATTCAGTTGTTAATTGTGATACAAATGTATAGCACTGCAGATATTAAATATGGAAAACACAGGCATAGTTGTTTCAATTCAACTCATTTTTTTTTTGGAGGGGCGAGGGGCAATTTCTCCAGTTCCTCTCCCAAAATCTCTCCCTAAATCTATAAGCTTCTATATTTGTCAATTTTTGTTCAATGAGGCCAAAACATAAACACAAATACAAAGAGCGCTAATGAATAAAGATTTTTCTATCTAACTATGATACGTGAGCAAGATATTGATTACCTACTGCTAACTTTCAACATCTATTAAACTAAATAAAAAAGATTGTTAGCAAAGCTATAGCTACATATGTTTTGTGTCTAGAATAATATTAATTTAAATATTTAAAACATATTATTACTAGGCTTTTTACTAAGCCTGTGCGAGTCCATAATTATTTTCAGTTTCAAATCGAATCCGAATCTTGGCTGACTCGAATAAAATCTCATGCTTAAAAAATTTGAATCGATTAAGAATTGAATTTTCTGTTAGTTTTATTTAATCAAATCGAATCCTGGTCAAATCCATTACTTAAATAAAAAATTAGATTGCAAATTTTATTTTAAAAATAGGTTCAAATCTTAATTAAACAATTTATTTTAGGCTTACTATGATAATGTTTCAAATATGATTCTTGTTGAATATTTCCCTATGTCAAGTTTCAGAGCTCCAATCCAATAATAAAATATTTCAAAATATGATGATAATCATTATAGACACATTTTTAGGTTTATTAACAAATAATGTAGGCCTATGCAATAACACTAATCTCAAAAGGTGAAACATCAAATAAAGATCACACATTTTTTTTTCAATCAATGTTCAAGGGTTGATAAATATTTTAAAAAGGGTAAGGCCTGGCTACTTAAAAAAAATATTCACTGTCACAAACAACTGTCACCCACGTGATTCCATTACGACCTGAAACTCAAGTTAATTTCTTTATTCACTCAACTCCACAACTGGTTTCTGGTCTTATTGTATTTATTTGCAGGTAAGACTAATAAACACAAATTTTAAACTAAACTCATCAAATCCAAATCTAGGATATATTTAGATTCGAGATTTCAAATCAAATGCATATCTTTACAACACTAATATTTTAAATTTTGAATTGAATCCGAAAATATTCTAAATTTCGAATTGAATTAGAATCTTATTACGATTCTAATTCGAGCTTTAAATTTCAAAGATTCCCACCGGTTTACCTATTAATATAGTTATTATTATTAAAACTGTTTTTATACTTGATATTGACATCCAATCTTTGTAAACTTATTCAGACGTTCAATAAATATGGAACCTACAAAAGGAGTTTTTTTATTACTAAACAGTGGATCCCAATTTAATGCTTGTATGAAAAGAAATAACATATTATATTGATGATACTAATTTCTTATAGCTATGTATTTTTTAATCAGAATTACATTTATTTGTAATAAGCTCTGTAACTAACTTAAAAGTTAGAACAATTTAATTATTATTTGGGATGTATCCAAGTCCTTTCACAGGTATGTATTTGAACATTATAATGTAAATGACACCTTGACACGGGTTATATTACCACGTATAGGTGTAATTTTCAACTATAGTTAAATTATTTATGGTATGTTATTGTTAAATTAATAATATTTTAAAAATGGAATAGGCTCTAGTGCTAAATTAAAATAAATAAATGTATATTCAACTACTAGTTTCATGACGTGACGTTTGTCTACTGAATTGTGGACTTTGTGTTCGTTCCCACCAATCCTGAAATAACTATTGTGGTAAAATTAGGTTTCCCCTCACCCCCTTTAAATAGTGATACTTTGACGGCTGGGGAACTAGGTGCTCTATATTTTATATGAATATGTTGAGGTGTGTCATGTTCTGGTTTAGAATATTCACGTTTAAAGTATAAGGTCCATCCATGTACTGTACATATATTTAAAATTAACACTAAATAATCTGAGAGAGGTATAAAATTTGGTGGAAAATTTGAATTTATTTTTAGTAGTCTATGTTCTATAAATAAAACGGGGAACGGGGTGTAGGGGGTTCATAATTATATGTTTACGTTTATGAGACTACTGGTATGGGTGATTGTGTCACGTGTGAATGAGAGTATTGTGAATCATCCTGAACTAATGTATTTTTCCTCAACACTATAATTTCACACACACTATATTTAGAGCATAAGGCATTGTTTCTCCATCTCTTATCTCTATAAGGGTGGTAGATTTTGATACATCCCCTATATTTCACGCCATTTTTGTATGAAACGTTCTTATGTCCGTGTGTTTTGAGTTTAGGAAACACTCAGTAGATGACGTACTAAAAATAAAAATAAAACACTTGTATAGTTAAAAAGGTATCGTAGAAAAGTAAAATTAATATTAACTAAAACAAGAATATTTTTCTAGTGCAATATTTATATAGACTCAATTATTAACTTTCCATATTTTCTCGCTGCACCATAGGGTGCCTTGGCACCCCATTGAAAACGTGTGTTTTGGACTATGGAGAAGTGGTTCCCAAACTGTGGTACGTGTACCTCCAGAAATACGTGACGTAACACTGAGTTTTATGAATCATAAAATATAATGTAAATACAACATACATTACACCTAAATTTAATTCACTGCATTTAAAACAATCACCCTCGTATTTAAGTCCGATAGACAAATTAACACAGATTTTGATTTAAAGTGATGGCATTTATTAGACTTTCCTTTCATCTATTAAGGTTTTATTTTATTTACTACAAGAACTTTTTTAACCTTTGGATCGACCGTTTATACTTTGCAAGACAACAGATATATATGTATTTTATTTCATAAAGAGCTGGAAGGGATACGTTGGTTAGGGGCCGTCCTTAAATTACGTTAGGCCTTTTTTCATGATTCTCAACCCCCGCTCCCCCTCCCTCGCCCCACGCAATGTATCGTAAGATTTTCCATGACACACCCCGATAAAAATCCTTATGTAAGGTAAATTCTGACTCCCCACTCCCTTGTAAGAGAACGTAGTGTAATACTGAACCTTCCTCCCGCCCTAAAATCCCTACTTAATTTAAGGATAGCCCCTTAGGCCATGGCCCCCAAAATGGGTACACAACTGACCAAAGCTCGTGAAATACTGGTATAAATTATTTTTTCAGGTTTCACCAGCTAAATATGGAATATAAAAATGGATTTTTTTATTACTAAACAGTGGCTCCCAATTTAATGCTTGTATGAAAAGAAATAACATATTATATTGATGATACTAATTTCTTATAGCTATGTATTTTTTAATCAAAGTTAGCCTGAATGACATTTATTTGTAATATGCTCAGTAACTAACTCCAAATCGTACCCCATATAATTCACACATATAGTTAGGATTTAGGACTAAGAGAACACGACTCTATTGGGATTCAAACTGACCAACTAATCACATGTTATTGATCAAAGCGATTTGGTGTACTTGACACTGCCCGAGGCCTCTAATAGACCAATATGTCATATTTTTCCACCCTGGTATTTTGTAACTATTGATAATCTCCAGACCAAAGGTTCATTTTTTTTTCGTGGCCCTTTTTCATTAGGCAAAATAATTAGCCAAACCAGGCAGTAATAGAGCTATGATGAAATTTTTTTATACTCTAGTGTGTGTAGTTTTAGATCGAATGAAAAATAAAAATAATCAACATATATATGCCAAAAAATCACCGGGTTTTACTTACCGTCCGGGCTGAATGACTGTATATTAAATACGATATTGGGGCGGTGGTGATGAAGTTAGTACTAACTACAGAAATGTACCCATGGTAGGTAACGAGGATAGTCCAACCCTTAAGCCTGCCAACATCGGGTCGTGGGTGAGCAATTTACCCAAAAGTTGCCGTTGCCCACTTTTTTATTTTGGATTTAAGTTTTTAATATGAACTTTATAAACAAACAAACTACACACACATAAGCTGTAATATGAAACAATGCTATAGTATGCTTAGTACTACATATATTAAAATTTAAAGCTTAGATATATTGAAGACGTACAGTTTGTTACACTGGTTTACTGGTGATAAAGATCCAGTTTATATTCTCATTCGGGTGAACTTGATCAGGTTTTCAAAAATTGATTTGAAACTGTAATCTTTACATTAATTTCTCTACTCTAATGTAGGTGCATATACTCGTATATAAAATACATCTATCATTTCTTCTCCTTAGATTAAGACATGAACCTTAGTAATAGGGTAAATGTAAAAAATGTAGGGTCAATGAGTCTGGAATCCTGGTGACGAGAAAATTGGAGTTTAAATTCCAGCTGGGTGTATTTAGATTATTTTCCTAAATCGTTTCCTACTTTCGCTTTCCACAAATGTGGTACTCTACTATAGGCTATACTTTTCTAATATCCATCCCATTAATGTAATTACATGAATATTTATCTAGATGGGTGGTAAGACGTGGAGAGAAATAAAGAGTAGTAATGGTGTTAAGAATATTAGTTTGAAAAAAGTTTTTTTATAATAATTACTTGCACTTGATCCTACCCCAATTATTGTTGCGTCATGATGTGAAATATTCTTTGATATATATTTACATATATATGTAATATGATTTTATTCTTTTCTATAGACTCCTGTTAATTTTTATCACACTTCCTACTGCCAGTCAATGTTATCATCACTTTAATCTAATTAAAGAATAAGAAATGAGTAATTATTTTACCAAGATTATTAATATGTTGGGTTTGGAACCAAGTGATTATTATACGACGAGAAACCAACTATATTAAATTTGGATTTAAAAAATAGCCAATGCACGATTCCTCATATTGTTACTTATACCATAAAAGTGGAAGCCCTGGTCTTAAATATTAAATGATAAATATTTCAACCATCCCAGGAATAAAAAAATTGTGCACTTGAGTCATTCCAAACTGAGGTATTTTTGTCGAATCACAAATTATTTTAGGGAAATGAACCAGCGTTTGCTTAGAAATATGATGATACAAATACGGTTAGTGTACTCGAGATGTACGAGATAAAAATCCTAAAATCCAAGTTAAAATATAACAAGTGAGTGTAAGCCTAGCTCGTTTGGTGCTGAGCCAACAATACCCTTATAAGATTTTAATGAAAAAATATATTTTTTCAAATATAAATAAAGTGTTGTAGTCGTGAACATTATTTACATTAAGATAGACTTTGCCATTTTACGTTTTCTTAAACTTGATTAATACAATCGGTACCAAACAGTTGTATACATTGATTCCCAAATATTTTCTGATAAATTTTCTAAAATGAGTAGTCAGTAAAATATCCTTAAATAATTCCTATTATAAAATAAACTTTAAATTATATTTGGTTAAATAATCCCAGGTATATATTTAAAAAATCTTTAAAGGCATTAAACATATACTAATAAGTGATCAGAAAGCTACATTAAAACGAAACTTACCCCAAAAGGTAAACAGTGATAACTTTAATTACGAACACTCCACTGTAATCATTTCCTAAAATATATCTATAGCCATTTCAAAAATTTTGAAAATCAGTTAATTTACATTAGTGTTTACCCAAGAAACTCGAATACAGTGTGACTTATCATTAAGGGTTAGAATTATTTTTAAATATTTGAGGTAAAAAAAATCTGTCGTCGATAAATTATTCTTAATTTTAGGGCTGGAATATAAACTAAAATAATGTTTTGAAATATGAAAATATTATATTTAAAGATCAGGTTTGAACAAACAAATCAAACAATCTCGGAATTAGCCCCCGGGTCTTGTCTACAACCCGGGGACAGATAAACATCAGGATGACAGACATAATTAAAACCAACTATTTTTGTTTGGGTAACACATAAAACTTAAAGAGTATTTCTTAATACGCTGATGTCTAAAAATTTTGGCTATTACTATAATTATTAATTTCTGTGTGATAATATTAAATGGTTTTAAAACTATTTCCGTCCATCTATACATACGTCTATCTATATTTACATCTTACGCCTGTCTTAGCCTGAGGCTATTCCCGATGCAGTTTGGTTGATTATATAGGTAAACAAGAACTAAATAGGTATTATATATGATTCATTGTTATGCCTCAAAGAGAAAATGTGAGTATTGTTCTAATTCCAAAACTAAAGATAATTTACTAATGACTGATTTTTTAAATACCCATTTTATTTTTTTGAAGTAGCTTCCACATTTTTTTAAAAATGAGTAGCATTGGAATATTTCACAGGCTCATTAATAATGTATAAATTAATTTAAGGGAAAATTAATATATGAATAATCAATTTACCAATTTATTCTTTAAAATGCAATTTAAAAAAAATTTCTTCTATAATTTGCTCAATTTGAGTATCTCTTAATTTTTTTAATTATACCTAATACTGTTTACTTGTTTTACGAAGAAAAAATTGTTTAAAACCAGTTTCTTGCAATCAATTTTACAAACATATTCTGCCAATAATTGACTATAAATGAAAGTATGTACCATTTTGTCACGCCACTGACTTTACTAAGTTTGTTTGACCTCTTTGAATAGCTGGTAGTGCCAGTTATATTTAAGTAAAAACCGCAAATACTATTTAAAATAAATCTTCACAAGACACTATTAAGTATGTGCATACTTGAATAATTATTTAAAGTGTCCTATAACCAGCTCTTGCAACATTCTAATGAAAGCACTAAAATATTTGGGGCGTAGATCGACGCTCAAGCTACTTCTCGGCTAATATCTATTGCTTCTACTAGATGGCATCGTTAAACGGGTAGTGTCTTGCGTTTGTTTACGTTCCATTTTCACACAATATCAATACTTTATTCCTTAAGTTGTCAGCTTAAGTACTACTGGATATATCTATTCATAAAATGAAGGTTACTATTTCAGGGAATGTAACTCTTTAAAGATGCAATTGTTTAGTGTTACCCGCATTGGCTTATGCGTGAACTAAATGTCAAGCTTCTTTACCCTGATTTTACGTTGGATTATTAATCTTGGCCAGGCAGAACTTGATTTTTCAGATACTTTTTCCCTCTGCCTTCAAACAAATGCAAGGAAAGGTCCTCTTAGTGCCAACCTCCCTACCACTCCTTTAATAGTTTCGTTACAATATGGCGGATAAATTGGAGTGGTATAGAACTATACAATTTATCCGTAGGCCATAAAATGCTTTTCAAACGCTGTCTATGTGATAATTCTTGCCGGATTTGACTTAATGACTTAAATCCCGCACTTTAGTTCAGTAGTTTGATTTTAAACCCACACAATTCAACATTAGTTACTAAATGGTTAGAGTATTCGCTCACATTATTAAGGTTCCTTTGTTAAATTCAGGTTGGTGCTGACGAAAATATTCAATATTTGTATAATGTCTCATCCTGCTACTCAAACAGTAAATACTAACCATTAGGGTTGGGCTAGTTGTTTTAGGAGTTTGTAAGTCTCTGTTGATAAACTCAGTTTGTTTAGGAAGGGTGCGTTAAATACGCTAGTGGAGGGTTGTGTTTCCCTCAGTTGATGCTAGAGTGGCATAAATATAGCGAAATCTTGCTTTTGTTTAAGCTAAAACCTAACTTTATGACCAAACAAACAAAGTTGTAATCTCGTTATGAAATATATTTATATAAACTAAGCATAAATGATATTGTGTTCAAAATAAAATGTAATCAGAAGAAATATACAATATGGAATGTCCTATAACATGTAGCCGTGGAAACGCAGGCAAAGGAATCAGTCTCGTCTTGCTTACACAAGACAGGTCAGAGTTCGGATCTCAACTGGATACATCGAAACTTTGTTTCCCTTAAATGATTACTCTCTTTCTATGTGATAATGCGTGCATTTTTTTTTAAATTCAAATTTCTTCATACCTACCCCATTAATGTAAGTATGCATAAAGCCCACACTGGTATATGTTGTGCAGAGCAACATCAATATATTATTTTTATTTGAGGTAATTTAAGTGCACTTTCTCAATCGACTGTTTATATTAGTATACAAAAATATTCAAGATTAAGAACGACAGTGCCTATCAATTTTTACTTGAAAGATATTTTCACATAGCTTCCAGGGTTCTTTTACATGTCACAATTGACATGGGACTGACGGCTTTACTTTTCCTCCGAAGGAAGCTGTTCTGCGAATTTTTATCGCTCAAGAAGAATACGTCGACCCCATTTGGGTCTCAGCCCACGAACATCGGGTCCTAAGACGATCACTTTACCCCAAAATCACTGAGGTTGACATAATATCAATATAAAGCTAGCAGTAGTCTACTAAAACTTTACTATAATTATGTTATGATTTAGCCACCCACCTGGACAGTGAAAATCTAGAGCTCACAGCCAGCTACCGGACTTAGATCAATCAAAGGGTGAAAATATTCTCCAGTGCAGTATAAATTGCACCAAAATGCAGATTGTTTAATTTTTATGTCTCTGTATCCAATATACAAGGTGAAAACTGGTGGCAAAGAGCAATCGTAACGTCATTATTTGCACTCTCTTTGAACAATCCCTACTAAAAATCTACTTCTAAAGCCAATTTTACCTTATTTTATCTCTACTGAAGTTTAACATTTACCTTTATGATATTACTATAGATTGCACTCAATCCTCATTGGCTGAAAGCTAATAAAATCTTTACATATTTTATTCTGTAGTTTTGGAGGTAATATTGATGGAAAACTTTGAAATGTCAAGTTGCAAGGCTTGTTTGGAAACTTGGCCTATGAATTTAACACATTTTCATCAATCTATATAATACTGATATTGATTATTTTTTATTAATCTTAATTGTGTTATTGAGGTTAAACCCATGTCTTTTCTCCGCTCTGACTTAGAAAAAGTTATTTTGAGCTATTTTCCTAAGCCCTACTCTTCGTATTGATTTATCAAAAATAATTATTTTAAACGTATTTATAACAGGCACATTTTCTTTCTTTCTTTTCAGGAAAATGCTTATATATTTCTTGAAAAGAAATATATTTTTCGATAAGTACAGTGGGACCTCTATATATCGAACTTCCGTATATCGAAATTACCTATGTATAGAAGTTTGGTGAATCCCTGTGGTATTATTTATAAAAAAAATTTACATACTTAAAAATTAGATTTATCGAATTTTTTTTCAATATAAATCTCCCATAATGACGTTGATATAGGAAAATCAAGTGAGAAAAAAAATTGAATGGAGATTTTGCAAGAGGAAGAAGAAATTGTTTGTACAAGGTTATAGCGGCGTCGATGGTTCTCCTAGTGGGGTGGTAATGTTTCCATACTACAATCACCCCTTTCCTCAAGTAACCATTAAAAAGTATTTCACACAAATGTAAATTCATTTGAATACTACAGGCTTTTTAAGGGTATGTTCAACATATTTTCTTCATGTTTGTTTTAAATTATTGTTATGAACATAAGTTCTACATAATGTGATTTATATTCATTTATTATGAGTGCATTGACTGGTAATAATCTCTAAATACCATATACTACACAATATCATGTATTAAAAAGATGGTTTCTATACATCGAAGTTTCTATATATCGAATTTTAATATGGAACTATTGACCTCGATATATAGAATTCCGACTGTATATATAGGCCTATTAATAAAACGCATATTTAAAAAAAATTATAACTATTCAAACGTTGATTAACGATCTTAAAATACATTAAGTGACAATTCCAAAAATAGTTTACCTTTTCCAGTCTGCCTCTTTGTAGACCAATTACCTTTGTGGCTGTTTGTGGCTGTATTTGTACAACCCTGTAACCGAGTCTATATAACAAGTTGACTAGTCAAATAAACCCGATTGAAATAGTTCACCAAGTTTACATTTATTTGTAATATTTTGCTTGTATCGTAGATAATTTTTAATACTTTATTTTACTGTTTGTTCATCGCTAAAGTTATGGACGTTGTTCTCAATCGTAGTTTTTTTTTTTAGTGAAATCGTAAATATTCCTAATTTAAATTATGTAATCTGTTAAAGAGAGATGGCCATTTTCAAATTTTTTCTTGAGTAGCAACCCTTAAACCATTCTGGATTAATATAAGGTTTAAAATATGTACAATATTTAAAAACGTCATTCTAAATGCACGGATAATCTTTTTTTAACTAAAGTTATTGATTCTGGTAATATTAAAATATCAAATCTTGCACTTGAAAAAAAAAATTGCCCAGAGCTTTGAAGTCTAATTTTCACTACTGTCACAGACTAAGATTAAATTCAAATCAAACTCAGTGTAAAAAAGTTTTATTTCATGTTTATAGTTTCTCCTATTTAACATGAAATATTGTACAAATACGAATAAAATATTTAATATATTTAAATATTTAGTTATCATCCATATTGTTTACCTTTTGCCAAGACTACAAAACATTGATTAAAGTTTGCGATTAGCTTTAATAAAAGTTTCAAAAGCCATTCTATAATGAAAGTTCAATAAAGTTCAAAGTTCAAAGTTCAAAGATTGCTGCATTGTGAAAGTACTATGAGGCGCGAATAAAATAAGTGTACAAAAATATTGATTATTACGTTTATTATTCTAGTTTAAAAAATAGTTTAAAATATTTAATCAGACTCATCGGAGATGGAATTGAAATAATAATTTAATAACCCACCTAAGTGATGTAGTTAGCTAGCGTGTTAGTTTAGTGTTGAGCTAGACTGCCGAGGTCGGGGAGATCAAGGTTCGAATATCACTCGGGTGAACTGGGAGGGGTTTTACTAAATGGTTTTCCACTCTCCCTCCGCGCAAATGCGGGTTTAATTCATCTATATTCAACCTTATCAAGTTCTAACCCATTAAAGTAATTAGTACTTAAGCGTATAAACCAAACCGGTAGTAAGACGCGGCGCTAAGTATAATAATAATAATAATAATAATAATAATAATAATAATAATAATATAATAATAATAATAATAATAATAACAATATTATAATAATAAAATAATAATAATATAATACCTCATGACATGAAAGGTGGCATGCAAGAAAGTGCCCTAACGTAAAAAAATGTTATTAACAGTAAATTAACAAAAATAGCTTCTTTCTGTCAGTTAGGAATAGCGAGGATGACAAATAACATTATATTACATTTCCTGTAAACCAAAATCTTCCTTGTACCTAACCCATTGATGTAATTAGGAGGATATACTTTTTTTTAATATTTGAGGTAATTAACGTGCACTTTCTGAACCGACTGAACATATCAACAAACAACTTATAAACGAACTTATATCTAGAACAGACACAATGCCAAGCCAAAGGCCGATAATTCATCGCTTTGAAAGGGTAAACCCACATTTCACCAGTGATAAATTTTCCGGCCATGGCTGGAATCCAACCCGGGACCCTTAACTCAGTAAACATACACTCTACCGACTGATCTAACAAAGGATAGACTGGCAGGGTATTAATAAATAGAGCATATAAAGAATAAAGAGAGTAGCCGTCAGTAGTAGAGATATACATTTTTTCATAAATTTTAGTCTGGACCCCGTTTATTAATACATTTTTTTACTGTCTCACAGAATTACAATTTTACCAACCCCTGATATAATATTAGGGTGTGTTTTCGAATTATAAAAGAGTGCCATAAGAGAGAATGAGGGGAAAAGAGAATAAAACAGAATCATCGCGAGTATAAATTAGTGAAGCAAAGCAGGTAGAGTTCTGAAATTCATAAGCTTTTAGACAACGGTCTAATTTTAAACGCAAACGAAAGCAAACATGTAAAGAAAGGGATACCGAGAACATAAAAAGCGGGAAATAGTAGAGTGCAGAGAAAATATTATGATATATACAATGTAAATAGAACGTGAGGAATAGGGGAAATAAGAGAGACAAGCAGAGGGTAATTTAGAGAGAGGCCAGTAAAAAGACTATAAAGATAAAGAAAGAGAACGGAAATTCTAAATGTGTTAAATAGTAAGAAAAATATGGAAAAAGAAAATGAAAACAATGAAGTAAAGTAAATAAGACAGCACAATATAACCTGAAGTAAAAATGCTTTA
The DNA here is from genome assembly GCA_902155825.1 of Timema genevievae. Taxonomy (NCBI): domain Eukaryota; kingdom Metazoa; phylum Arthropoda; class Insecta; order Phasmatodea; family Timematidae; genus Timema; species Timema genevievae. Next base: position 7,024 of record CABFWO010001496.1, on the reverse strand, counting down.
CAAATGAGTATATATTTTTGATTCATCTATTGTATAGTTTAAGAATATTTTGCAAGGAACGAGCTATATGAGATTATTTCCAAAGTTGAAAGTAGTTTAATGGAAATTGGGAGTTAAGATATTAAAAATTAAAAATGTAAAGGAATTAATATTTCAGTAATAACATATAATCAAAACTACTACTTAAGATATGTGAAGTTACATTTGTATGTCAGAAATTAGAGGGTAGATGAATTTAAAAGTTAAGTTTTTGAAGAATATTTAGAATCAGTCACATTTAATAATTAAAAAAAAGAAAATACAGTAATCCTATGAAAAACAAAAATTAACCTTATGAAAAAAGTATTAGATCAAAGATTGCAACATAATGAGTAGATGAAACATCATAGTTAATATATAATGTGTTTAAAATTTATTTTCCCCACATAATATATGTGAAATTAAATTATAAATCAAAATTAGAAGGTTGAAAAATAGAGAAGTTAAGTTTAAAGATTATTTAGGATCAATCAATTTGCTAATTAAGAGAAAGAAAAACAGAAATCCTATGAAAAACAATTAACAAACATATGAAAGATGTATTAAAGCATAGGTAGTAACATAAAGACTAGATGAAACATTACGGTTAATATAATTATAATGTGTTTAAAATTATTACCACATATGATATCACTAAAATCAGTTTTGATAAAGAATTGGTTAATTTCATATAAACATATTAAAATACACATTAGAATTAAAATCCATCATAAATGTTTGTGGATAGACATGTTATAGTGGAGGAGTGAGATCATAGTGCAAAGTGGTAAAATGTGGTACACCACTGTAGAAGTTATATAATGCTAATTTCCATAAAAAATAAATTTTAACCCGACATTTTAAGATTTAAGTATATGAAGCTTAAAATATATATGAGAGAAACAATTAATGACGATGATATTAGGTTAATTAGTGCTCATAGGTCGTTCCTTGGCAGAGTAGGTTAATTCCTCTCCTAAACATTCCTTCGCCCCAAGGCTGGATTGAAGTTATGACGACATGTTTCGGCTATTCAGCCATCATCAGGTCTCTCAAATGGGGTTAAGATGTTCTCCCCGATGCTATCCACAAAGTAGTATTGTATAGTTTATATTAATAAAATGACGAGTTTATGTCTGTAATGAGCGTTTTGCAATGCGCGATATCTACAGCACGGACGCCAAGGTATGAAATTTAAATACTAATAGACCCTGTGAACGAAAATGTGCACCTCGAAGGTAGAATTTTGAAACTTCGATTATACATTTTTTAATTAAGTAAAACCCCCCAAAAATTAGAAATATTTACGCCACTTTACTAATACATTTCATACAATTTGTAATGTAGTTTTGTGGCCATAAAAGTTTGGTTTCCTTAGAGAATAAACAATAAGAGTTGATATCTTAATGAAATTATATGTCAAATCCCATGATTATGTTAATGGTTAAATGTTGTGATGTATTTATAATACTCAACCTTTATATATTAATGTGTTTGTTTTTTTACCTTTACACCTTTATACTCTTTTTACAGTCCACACTCTTTTACCCTTTACCCTTATTACATTTTACCATTTATTCCATATGCACTTAATAACTTACACCCATTTTACAACTTTTGAAAATGTTTACTCTTTTCGCTAAAATATTTCTCCGAGCTAAGCCAGGTAATTAATGTGGAATGGGGTGGAAAGAGAATAAAGGGCAAAAAGGCCATATAATTTATACATCTAATCAAAAATGGCAAAAAGATCAAAAGGGTAAAGTTACCGAAATGTCAAAAAGGTCAAAATAGGCAAAAAAGACAAAGTTTTAAAAAATATTAAGAAGAGGTAAGAAGTAAATCATAAAAATAAGATATAGAGGTTGAATGGGTTAAAGAGACAACAATGGTAAAATGATTAAAAATCTGAAAATGGGTCAAAAGAAATGGGGAAAAGATTAACGGGATAAAAAGCGTAAACTGGATAGAAAGAGTAAAGATGGAATAAACTGTATAAAATATAAAGGATGCGGAGTAAAAAGGGTAATGGTTAAAATGGTTAAATGTGAGACCAAGAGGGTGAAAAATTAATCAGGGCAAAAATATATCATTAAAAAATAAAATGGAGTAAAAGTTTAAAGGACTTCAAAAGGGGTAAAAAGGGTTTGAAAAAAGTATTAAATAAAGAAAGTTGTAAATAAAGCAAGCATGCTGTAAAGGGTAAAGAGGGTAGAATGATTAAAATTATTGTAGATATGGCAATAAGGTAAAAAAATACAAAAAGATTATTACTTTAGGGTAAAGAGGACAAAAAATGTCAAAAGTAAATCTTATAACTTAGTCAAAAACTGCAAAAATATCCTAAAATGACTTAACTCTCAAAAATAGCAAAATTGAGCAAACATAGTAAATAGGACAAAAAGCAAATAATAAAAAAAAGGTTTAAATGTTAAATGGATTGAAAGAAACTAAAACCGTTGAAATATTAAAAAGTCATAAAAGTGGTAGAATAGAAAGAAAGAGCTAAAGATTAAAGGATTAAAATCGTTAACGGAGTTGAAAGGGTAAACAAAATAAAAATGGTAAATAGGAAAAAAAGGGTAAAAAGGTCGTTTCTTTAGGTAAAAGTTTAAATATGTTAAAAGGTGTAAAAAGTGCGAAAGGAGTAAAAATAATATAACATATATAAATAGTGGAAAAGTAGCAGTGTTAAAATGTGGTAGTGCAATTAAAAGATTACTGGGTGAAAAATTAGCTTTAATCGAGTATGAATTGAATGTTAAAATAAATGCTAATAAAATCAAAATAAAATCTCATATTTGAATGAGTGAAAGTGATAATCTTAAAATTAGATGCATGTAGAATTGACAGGTGAAAGAAGCTGTGGAAGAAAATAAAAATATTAAATTTTGTGCTGTGAAGAGTGAAACAAAACGTAGGAGGTTGCAGACAGAAATGAATGCAAAGAAAATGGTAAAAGAAAGTTAGAAGCAAATAAGATTAAAAAGAGAATGAATGTAGATCAATTTTGAAGGAAACAAAAGTTGGTTCTACAAGTGGGTAAAGTGATCGAAACAAGGAGTTTAAGGAAATACATTTTTATGGCAGTGAGAATGAATTTGGTGAGGTTATTTGAGTTAAAAAAATAAATCTATAAAGGAACGATGGAGGGAATATTTTAAGCAATTGTATGACGAAAACATAGAGAAAGTAGCAGAAAATAGGGAACTTTTTATTATTAGTGAAGGAATTAACGAGGCCTAAGTGTTAAAAAATATGAAAGTGTTAAAGAATGGCAAAGATGTTAACGAAAATGGGATCACAGGGGGAGTTTTTAAGTTTAGGACCATCGTACTACTTGTCATATTGTGTGATTTTTTCAATGTGTGCTCTTGGATTTCAATTGTTCCTAGTGACTAGAAGAATGCAGTCACTGGTCATTTGTACAAAGGTAAAGGTAGTAATAATAAATATACGAATTAAAGGTAAAAATAGTTGTTTGAGTATTTCAGGCAAAGTTTTCAAAACTTTTTAACTAAGAGGCTGCGTGAAAAAACTCTGGACGATATTTGCGTTGTGAAATGCGGCTTCATGCCAGGAAGAGGTTGAATGTACCAGATGTTTGCATTTCAACAACTGAAAATTAAATGTATGGCAATAAGGAAGAAAGTGTAACATGTATTTGTTGATCTGGAGAAAGCGTACGATTGTGTGGATAGGAATATGTTATGGAATGTTTTGATAGAGAATACTGTTGATGCATGGATAGAACATTCAATTTTGGCGATGTATGATGGAAGCAAAACTAGCATTAAGACTGTGGCTTTGAGTAAATGGTTTGACTTTGAACAGGGAGTTAAACAAAGTTGTGTAATGCCTCCTTGTTTATTTAATGTATTTATGAATAAGTGTATGAGGGTTGCTTGTGAAGGGCTATTGGTGTAAAAATGGACAATGTAAATGTGATAGTACTGCTATATGCATATTATGCTATATTAATGGATGAGAATTTAATTGACTTGCAGAATACAATAAATCGTTTGAATCTGGCGAGAGGCAGAACGGATCGTTCTATAAGGACCTCAAAAAATAATATTTTTTTTTTGTTAAAGATGAATTAGAAAATGATTGTCAGCTTAGGATAAATGTAATGTAGTTAGAACAAGTGAATGAATTTTTGTATCTGTGCAGAATGTTCTGTAAAAATGGAATGATTAAATCGTCAGATGCATGAATGTATCTCGGAGAATAGTTGGATGTGTGTGGACTATTTCAAAGAAAAACGTAATATCGAAAGAGGTGAAGATCGCAGTATATATATGTATGTAAACGCCAACATTGTTTTATGCATGTGAAGCGTAGGTTTTTCAGGAGAAACTCAAGAACCAGGGGAATGCAGTTGGATTGTGATAGCTAAGAAATGTATTTGGAGAAACTCATATGGACATAGTCAGTAATGAATGTGTTCTGAAATAGTCTGGTTTGAAAGCGAATCCCATAAATCAATGTGAAATAAGCGTCTTGGGTAAGTTTGGCCTTGTTGAAAGAAGGAGTGGTGATCGATTGACGAAGCAAATATAATTATGAAGGTAGAGTGTGTGGATAAAAAGGTAGGGGTAGGTCATATAAAACGTGGTTAGTGTTGTAGACGAATCACAAAAGGTAGGTTTAAGCCATTTAAGACGTGGCTAAATGTTGTAGATGAATGTGCAAAAAATAGAAACATTAAAAGATCTAAGAATAAAAGAGCATGTACGACTCGGTGTTTGATGGTGGTAGAAGTGAAGGGGGTATGCAAGGATATCTGTCGCTACCTTAACACTTACTATTTTTAAACAACTGTACTCTGCAATCGCATTGTAACTGACATCAATCTCCCCTTCTTCAAAATGTTAACACAAGCTATTGTAAGGCATGTAAACATACCTGATTATCTCTCATAGAAATCTTTTCTCGAAAACTAACGTCAGCCCCCCACCCCCTCCAACATATTTTTCCTATGAAATATCCTTAACTCCTTTAGAAAAAAAGGGTGGATGGGGAAAATATGGGTGCACATTATAATTGTTCCTACGGGTGCAACAATTTAGAATCCACTACTATCTGGGGATACTAATCAGGATGGCTTAGTGGGATAGGCTAGGCGGTGGCAAATATTTATGAAGTTCGTTTTGATCCTATTTATTGAAATAGGCTAGTTACTATAAGAGTGTATTGGTGGGAAGTAGGTTTTAGAACTATCTAAAAGAGTTTGAAAAAAAGGTCCTCGTTCAATCACTGTCACTTTTCAGTTCTGCGCCCTGGCTTATAACTTATAGCTTTGATAACTCTAGAACACACTGCTGCTAGACTATGCGTGGTTGTTATATTACTTAGACTTTCAAGATAGTTTGTGAGACTCCCACCTCTGTACTAAACAGGGACTCAAGCTGTTGGACACTCTCCTCAAAGTTACTGTAACTTGGCAGCTGATTATTTTAATCATTTCGAAGTTAGACCCTTAACACAACTGGTGTCCTTCCCGGCTCCCTTCTTGAAAAGTTCTAAAACTAACTGTTATATACCACCAAAAGATCGATGTTTTCCCCTGATTTAATGCTTACGTCAATACACTGAGTTTTGATTATTGGCAAAACAATCTCTGTTTTTAAAATATGACATGATGCATGTACACAACTGCTGAAGTAAAACAATTGACAGTAAAGATTACCTAGGCTTACGTTATCTATGAGTGAATTTCATTACTAAAATCTTCAACCCATGACAGTAAGTATGTGTGGAGAGAGTTTGTGAGGATGGATTAAGTATAGAGTTTTTTAAACTGTTTAAAATATTTCTTGCCTACCACGTAAGGGAACAGCGTGATCATGTATGTATGCTGAATTTTCAACGATTAATCATGTACTAATGTTAATTTAATCTACATTATTTGTTTTCATTTATATATTAATTTATCAAATTTTTTGACTGGTGGGCCAAAATTCCTTTTGTTGTAAAAAATTGTTTTCGTTCGTTTCTTTCGTAATCAAAACCTTGATTATTTTGGGTGGGTTTTCACTCACATTTGAGTGAAAGTGCATACCACAATACCATAAAAAGAACTCGCAGCTAACACTGTGGGGTGTGAACGACCCACGACCACCTGTCATTTTGTTTTGGTTGTTTTAAGTACTTAGTCTTACTACTCATACAGGTTGTACGTTTATATAATAACTAACACAATGTGCTAGGGTTGAGGAAGGTTGAATTTAGAGGATATGTACTCACACTAGTTTAGAGGGTGAGTGTAAAACAATTCAGGACGACCACTTTAAATATTCGCTAGGGGGATTCAAGCCCCAATCTCTCCATATCAGCAGTACAGTCCAATGTGAAAGTGACGCCTTAGACCATTCAAGCGACAACGGTTGTATTAGAGGTATATTTGATCGTACAACATGATCATACAAATTATCCTTGGTGTGGATGGCCATGATTAGGACCCCATACTCATTTACGGTGATCAAATGCGATGTTTTTCTAACACCAAAGCTCATTATTCCACCTTTGTGATAGCTAGTTAATAAAAATGCTTCTTTTAAACAAAATAGTGTTTAAAAATTAGTGTTAATTATATTCCCATTGAACTCCTAGAAAATCTTCACCTTTAGTTTTAAAACCCTTTATATTTAAATACTTGTTACACATTCAAAATGGTTAGTCTAGCTCGGAGAGAAATAGATAATATAAATATTTTACCTATTTATGGTTGCTCATGAATATATATATATATGTATATATGTGTGTGTGTGTGTGTGTGTGTGTGTGTGTGTGTGTGTCATCCACCAACTGGTTTATGAATAATTTTCAAATATAATTCTTACTATACCCATCCATGGAATCAAGTAATCAATAATTGATGTATTGAAGGTATTAATATAAATAGTAGGCTAACATATTAAATACTAGATTTTGCCCGCGGCTTCGCTCGCGTTAATGTAGATTTTATCAATAAATTCAGGTTGTAGATTGACACAGGAAGTAT
>CABFWO010001495.1:139825-165648 GCA_902155825.1 Timema genevievae | reverse complement strand
AAAAAAAATCAAACAAACTAAAATCGTGTGAGAAAAACAATCTCAGTAAAACAATGAAGCATATAAATCAGAAGGGTGGTAAGCCGCAGTGCTAAAAAAAAAAAAGTGTGGATTTATAATCCTTTACCATAATATTATTTTTATAGCCTGAAAGTAATATATTCATAAGTAAAATAACAAAATACTTATCACAAACACATAAATATTGAGCAAACACAAAAATTGATTAAGTAGTTCATCTTTTGTGCCGATCTATTATGATTTGAATTAAGAGTTGTTTGATACAACATTATTGTAACGTATACCTTGTAGAAATTAGTGGTGTGCGAGTACTAAGAAATTTGAATTTTCAGTTAAGTTTCGTAGTTGTTCGAACCAGACTCAAAATGTATCCAAAACTCTGGATTTTTTATTTTGGTTAAAAAATCTTGAGTTTATAATGATTTGGTTCAAATTTTATAACCAAGAGAGTCCTTAAATATTTCCTTTAGTCTGATTTTTAAAAATGTATAGCTTGTACAACTGTACTAAATTTAGGTAAAAATAAAAATTTATGTGAGCTTGGCCTTTTTTCACAAAAAAAAATGTCATTTTTATAAATCTATAGTTGTTAATAGTTCATGAACAGATTTATTTCGAAATTCAACTTATAGTATATTTGGAAGAAGGTACAGGGAAGGTGACTAGAAACATATAAAAGGAAACATATTTCCTGTGTTTGTCTTTTATGTTATTCCTTTTACTTGTTCCTATCTAGGTGTCCTATCATTCTTTACATATTTCCTCTTTTTACATTTCGTGTTTTTTCTGATTTCCTATTTTAGGAAGTTGTGTAGCACGTTTTACAGTTCCTCATTATGAGTTGCGATAGAAAGAAATCAAGGTCAGGAGATTGGGCGGTAAAGATTGATTTTCTTTGAAAGACAACCATTACCTCTTTGTCCAATGGCAGCAATGTAAAGTGTGAACTGTGTTCTTTTCATTATAAAACCCATATTGTGTTTGTTCCTTTTATATGTTTCTATCCCCCTTTCCTAAAGCTTCTTCCAAATATAATACAATTACCTCATAAAGCGAAAAGAAGTTTTCCTTATAAAGAAAAATTCAACTTGAAATATTAGTAGCACAAGCTCCATATTATTCAAATGGGAATAAAACTTTATTTTTTTTTACTCTGAATATTCAAGCAGAAAATGCCTAATTGCAAACCTCTAGAAATGATCTATTATATACTTTTAAATGTTACTTCATGACAAAAAGTCCCTTGTGCATTAAACATACTGACCAAACATCATACAAAAAATTAATAGCATACAAAACCACAACAAAATAATATGTTAAAAAAGTAACCTTCACCTCTACATGATCCTGCAATCATTAATAATGAATTAATGAAAACTAGAGAAGTCTCAATTCCTGTATGTCTCTATTCCGATTCCAAACCACGAACCTTCAATTCTAGTTGATTCCTTAACATTAACAATTTCAATATTCTTCCATGCTCCCAACCCACATTAAAATATATATTATTTATTTATTAATTGTGCAGTAAAATATTTGGAAAAATAAACAACGAAAAAGTGTAAATAGTAGAAAAAAGGTGGTATTTGATTTGAAACGATCACTAGAATACACAAAGGTTGTAGTGAAAACATTTAAAATTATCCAAAACCCAAGTTAAATAAATAGTTAAGAATCAAGTAACTGAAAATCGTGATATTAGGATCAATTCTTTTGATATCAGTGGAAGTTGAGGATATTGGGAATATTTTTAGTATCGCATTTTACTACTCATGAGTTATACACCTATGTACTAATTACGCTAGTGTGCTATGGCTTAAGAAGGTTGGATTTAGAGGAAGTGAGCTCGCATTTGTGTGGGGGAGAGTGTTAAGACATTTAGGAAAATACATGCTCGGTACGCCTGACCTGGATCGAGCCCTGACCTTCCCATCTTCAGCTGTCTAGTCTATTGCGAGAATATCACCTTAGACCATGCGGCCATCAAAGTGACTATAGTGAGTAACTAAGTTTGAAATCTCTAAATAAAACATAATATAGTAAAATCTTTTAAAACCACCCAAGCAAATTGTGTTCAATAGTGAGAGTTAAGGGGTACTTTTTTGACCCTTGTATGAACTTCTGCATATAGACACATAAGCCTTTCAAAACCACACTGCAAAAAAGAAATAACGAATATGAAGTTCTTACCTTGTGGCTGGCCATGAAGGATGTTGAGCGTTAGACTACGATGTTCTTCATTCTGTGGCATCACCACAATAGCATAAAGACTGCCTCGAGATGAAATATTAGCGAGAACACGAATAATAGGTACTTCTTTGTTAGGAAACAACAGATCTACTGTCAGGCCAATCTGTTTCAGGCGATGTTCAATATACTCCGCATATTCCCTGAAATAAACACTAGAGCTAGGTCAAATCCATTTTATTTATTCCAATCCGAATCTTCATTTTACCTACAACCTTTGATCATTCTCCTAGAAAAAAGTGCTAAGTTGCCTCTTGAAGAAAATTGATCATTGCCGCTCAGGCCCTCGAATTAAGTTTCATATTATCGAATATTAGAAGGGGATTTATTTTATATATATTGCATCATTCTTTGCCTCGCCCCCCTCGTGCTAACCCCCGCACCATCCCTTCTCCCCACTCTTAGGAAGTTGTGTTGTGCATTTCACACTCCCTCCTGCGTTCTAAAAGAATGAAGCCTAGATCAAGGTATTTGAGCAGTAGCGACCAATTTTATTGCTTCCTTGTCCAGTGGCAGCAATGTCAAGTATGAATGATGTTCCTCTTTCCATCGTATTATATTTGTTCCTCCCACTTTTTCTCATACCTTCTTCAATGTAACAAAATTTACTTCAAAAAGTTACAAGAGGTTTCCTAAAAGTGCTTAAATATGTTGAGTGTAAAAAGTTTAGTTTTTACATGTTGGCATCGATTTTTTACTCAACTCTGATTTTTTTAAATTTAATTCTTAAGTTGATACAGAAAATATAAATAGTAGTCTTGCTAATCGGAACCTAAAATCATCAATTACGTACAGATTATTAAATTGTTTGGATTATCAAGGATGATAAAAATAATAAAAAGTACAACATTATCTAAGAATACTCAGTAGCTAATTTTATCTCTCACCTTTCTCAAGTCTGTCTAAAATCAGACATTTCTGTTTTAGATCTAATGAGCTACGTTTTCTGTGAGTGACCCCAATACACACTAGTGAGAAATATAAAATACTATTGTAACCTTAGTTAGAGTTAGAAGAAACATAAGTAGAAGTGGGGTGGGGGTGGATCACCCTGGCTTCTAGACTAGTGCAGGTTTGGATTATCAAGACGTGCTGCAGTATATAAATGATATTTTTGATATAATGCAAACAGACATTCAGTTAAATAGTCAATTAATCAAAGCTCCGGGCTTTGATGGTTTGGTTTGCCTTACAATTATATAAATCACAAGTGTGTAATTAAAGTTTTATTCAAACCTAGTAGTAAAAAGAGTTTTATCCTGTATTGTTTCCTCAGTAATATCTCAAATATTCATATAAAAAATAAATGTTATATAAAATAATGATACATAAAAAAAGTTGATAAAATTGTATTTATATATTTAAAATATCCTACCAGTTTTATATTTTGACATAGGTTTGATTTTTATAACTGTACTCATATAAAAGTAAAATATATGCAGATTAATCATTTATTTAAAGATGTTATACCAATGTTTTTGACGCATTTTTCGCTTTACAGAAACCATAAAAATCTTGCACATGAACCATTATTTTGAAAACTTGTCCGGCTATATAACCGATTAGTTCCAATTGGATTCGGAGTCGTAAGGTCCGAGTTTGAAGCAATATCGGATTAAGTCGTAAAAGTGTACTGATTCAGACTTCAAAATAAAAGCTTATAATATTATAACAATTGGATTGTAATTATATAATTTTGATTTTATACTTTTTTTAATTCTTGAGGACCAATATTTGAAATTTGGACTGACAAATTTATTTATATTATTATAATACAATTCCCAGTGTCAAAGATGTTATCTGTATTGGATCATTTTACTGTGGTAATTTGCTATTACTAATCAATATACTCTAGCCATTTATGAAGGAGTCAGACAAAAGAAAAATGGATGAGTCCAAGTCGAAGGTTTGGCATGACTCCACCCTAGTTTTCAATTTCAATAATGAAAATCATGAATTCACCTGTAATGATTTTGGGCTTAAACATTAATAAAAAAACATAGCCCAGTAAAAAAAAGCTTTTGAAACTTAGATTGCAAAGCCAAAAGTCCGGGGTTCTATTCCTGTGTACTGATATTATTTTTAAACTAAATTCATATGAAGTAGGGGTGCGATGGTATGAACACTTAATGAAGATGGAAAATTATAGAATCCCAAGAAGAACCACGGGCTGGAAACAGTTTATGATGATGATTCATATGAATTTTTAAATAACAAGACCTAAATTACTAGTTTGTCTCTTGTTCTAACCTATTTACCTCACCAGGTGAGATCCAGCCCCTAGCACAAACTTTTGACTGAGTTTCCCCCAAATAACTTGGCAAACATTTTGTCATTAAGTCAAAGATAATTTTATCCATTACCTTTGCTCTTTTTGTACAACAATTATTTCACAGTCATTGGTTCGATCAACGTTGGCAACAGTGCTCATAGATGGAGGTTCTCTTGGCTCTCCTGGGTATGAGTCGTACGAATCTTTCCTGGAACATATCATTTTTATTATTATTTTCCAGCTTTATTTTCATCATATTAAAATAAATGCAAATATAATTTCATAGGAAGATTTGTTTAATTATTTAGTGCACTTACCCAAATCCACCACCAGCTCGTTCATCCCTCCCTGAGCCCCCACGAAAGTTGTCCTGTCTGGAAAACGGACCCTCTCGGTCACGTGCTCCAAAACCGCGATCACGATCGCGTTCGCGGTCACGGTCTCTTTCACGTTCACGGTCAAGAGAATCTTTGCGTGGGTACCCTTCATATCTACGCACATTATAACAGTTAAGTGTATTATAAGTGATAGCATATAGCGCCAGTAAAATATTTCATGGCATTGTAGGCATTTATGATTAAATTTTGGCAGTCAAAATGCCCACAGGTTGGGCAACATTCTGTGAAAATGGCCTATGTGACTAAACTAGCAGCATAAGTACAAGAACAATAGTAAAAAAACTGATGAAAATTCAGCTTTTCGGTCTAAAGTATACTTAATTTAGGAGTTTGAAGTTAACATTGAAATAAAGAAATCTGAAAACTAATTTAGTTTTACTGCATAGCCTTGAATGGTAGTAAGGCACTACAGGGAAATTTAGGGAGGTGCGAAATCCACCTTTTCAATTAGAAGCAAACCCAAATCTATTATATGAAATATTCTGATAGCCAAATCAAAGTTTGAATATTTTTTGTTATTGTGGCTGCTTTATGCTTGAAAAAATATTATATCAAGATTATTTACAAAACTTTTTGCACTAAAATTATTTGGAAAAGGTTTTTTTATTTGTAATCTTTAGTTTTATTCTGATAAATCAAGTTACTAGCACAGCTTACAATTCAATTACAGCAATAGCTCATTCTTTTGACGGGCTAGGTACCAGAGCACTGGCAAAAGTCAGAAATTGACAAACGCCAAAAATCGTTGGAAGTCAAAAATAAACATAAGTCAATGTACAAAATTTATTTAGATTCTTAGTAAATTAGGGCCTCCAAAAAATATATATAGCTAGCAATATAACACTTGAGAATGTGTGCAACACCTAATCATGACATGAACATTGTCATTATCAACGTGCACGGAAGTCCATCAGCCAAATTCTCCACCAATGCCGCACACATTTAACATAATACAACTCGGGACACATCTACCCCAACCTCCTAAAACTCGACTCCAAAGAATGGTAGGAATGTAAAAATTCAACATCCTGATAAGATAAACAATTTTAATAATACTTAAGTTCAAGTAAATAGCTTAAGTGGTTAGTGAGATCCAAAACTTAAATAATCATTATTTCATCAGAACTCACTAATTCACTCACTCACTCACTGACAATCCAAACCTATACTGTGGTACTTCCAAGTCAACATAAGAGGGGGTATCAAAAGTTTCAAGAATGGTTATGTAAAATGAAAGAGTGGAGCATGTAGATGCGTGCGCTAATGTGGCGATCTGTGACCTTGGTCTGTCAGTACAACAAGTGGCATCATTCTGTGTATACCAGTGGCTGTGCTACACACCTTTATTGGACGACATGCACAGGTGCATTTATGATTTTATTATGAACCACAAACTCGAGCAGAGCAAACATCATATTGTGTGTCTTCCTCGGTAAATCTGGAATGAAGACCTTCCTAATGATGCAGCAGGCTTAGGGCATTTTTTTAAAGCCATGAGCATGGTTTTTACAGACATTTGAAACATAAATTTAAGGACTTTTTTAAGGACTAAATATGTTATTTCTCATAGGCCTACTGCCGAAAGCAAAACACGCCAATAAGAAAATTTATATTATTTATTATTTAGCACCGCGTCTTACTATCCATTTGGATTATAAGCTGAAGTACTAATTATGCTAATGGATTAGGAAATGTGAAGGTTGAATTTAGAGGAAGTGAACCAGCATTTGTGTGGAGAGAGAGTGGAAAATCATTTAGGAAAAACCGCCTCCAGTTCACCCGACCGAGATTCGAACCTCGATCTCCCCATCCTCGGCAGTCTGGCTAGACACAAAATTAAGCGTTAGCCAACTACGGCACAAAGGCAGGAATTTGAGTGCTATGGTAGATGGGAGATGAACTATTAGCTACCAGCGGGCATGTTAGTGCAAAACTGTAACTATAAGTATTTAAAGTGTTAAAAGGTAGTAAAATTCTTATAAGAATTATTACAAATTATGGTTTTAAAGCAACTTGTAAAAAAATGGCGAATGCACATGTATTGAGATTTTTAAATATAGGAAATTAAAGAAAACAACATTGTATTTCATCGACAGTAATGCGTTTGTCAGAGAAGTTAATAATGTTTGCCCTTACCCCTATAGAGATCCCATCTCATGGGTGCGACTATCTCTTAGCTGATGATGTGTTAACAAATAAAACAAAAGAAGCGGGAAAAGCAGCAGACAGTAAAGTTAACAGCAGACAACAGCTAACGCTTTATCAAAGCGGATGCGCTAAATATTTCACATCCCAATGCATCTTAAATTACGGTCTTTACAGTCATTCTTCCCAACCATTTCAAAAATAAATATTGAAACCTAGAAATTCCAGGACTCTTCAAGGCCCAGAGCAATTTAAGAACTTTTCCAGGCCTTGAACAGATATATTAAATTCCAGGTCTTTCAAGGACTGTACAAACCCTGTACTGTCTGGTGTGTTTTGAGTGGCACTCGCGCTACAGGAGCGGCAGAATGTCACTGAAATACAAAGAGAGGTAAGGCCGACCTTCCATTAGCACAAACCCAGGAATTGTGGATAGAGTTAGGAAACTTTTGCGTGATGATTGTCGGATGACCATTAGAGACATTTCTGACATCGTGAATGTGTCATACAGATCAGTGTAGAGAATCCTCATGTCCGTTTTTAACATGCGCAGACAGCATTGTTGCCAAATTCGTACCTAGGCTTCTGACCCCCGAACAGAAGAATCACCGGAGCACCATTCCCAAATCTTTCAGAAACTCCGTCAGCATGCCTTGGATGACCCAACCTTCATGTTGAGGAACATTAATGGGGCAAGAGTTGGATCTACAGTTCCGATCCGGAGACCAAACAACAGTCTTTGAAGTGGAAGAGCCTCAGATCTCCAAGACCGAAGAAGGTGAGGCCAGTCAGGAGCGCGACCAAGTGCATGCTCATAGTTTTCTTAGACATTTGCGAGATTGTGCACCATGAATTCGTCCCAGAAGGTCAAATTGTCAACGCCGAGTTCTACTGTCATGTTCTGGGGCGTCTGAGGGAGGACATTCGGCGGATAAGACCAAAATTGTGGTGTGGGGGTAATTGTGTGCTCCAACATAACATACTCGCACACAAAGCGCTCCTCACACACGTACTCGCCGGATTTGGCAACCTGTGACTTCTTCCTCTTCCCAAAGATTAAGTTAAAGCTCAAGGGTCACCAGTTCGACACCGTGAATGAAATCAAGCATGAATCGCACGCGGTGTTGTGCATGCTTCAAAACAAAGACTTCTAGGAAACTTTCCAAAAGTGGAAAAAGCGCTGGGATCAGTGTATCGCTGCACAGGGGGACTACTTTGAAGGAGATAGTGGCCAAATTTAAATCAGGTTAATTTATTTCCATTTTACAGAACCAGTTTGAAACCTTTTGATAACCCCCCTCATATAGCCTTGAAAATTGACAGAGGTAGTCAGTCCTTGGGATATAAGCCAATGGTAGAATACAATATCTCAAATTTTCAACATGGTTTCCAAAAATGGGGAGAGGGGTGTAAGGTGTAGTAGAGGCAACTGACTCGTTTTAATACATGTCACAGCCAAGTAACATTTCATTTTAAAAGCATTCATAAATAGATTCTGCAAACATTTGTTATCATGTTGATAGGACAATTATTTAAAAAGTTATTATTATGGTTGTTCATTAATTTATTACAGTAGATAAGTACCTACTTAAATATACTTATTCTTATAACCAATCTTCATAAAAAGTATTGGTATCCCACCAGAAACATTTAGGTAAAGTCTGTTCAGCGTCGGAATTGTTTTCTGAAAGGCCTTTTTCCCTACTAGAAAGCTATTATATAGTAGGATTTTGGTAGGAAAAATGACCTTTCAGAGAGTAATTCCTACCGTGAATGAAGTATAAGAACGTGCCAAGTTCCACAAGACAAAAATCCTTAAATTATTTTGTCTCAAAAAGAAGTGTGATCCAAACAAGTGCCGAACTTGCATGTCTTTCTAAATAACTTGTCACTTCCCTTAAATATAACTAAGTGTGTTAGTATGATTTTAAGTCTTTAGTTTTAAGCCTCTTCTTTTCTTGCTCTCACTCCTTTTCGAGGCAGAATAATTTAAGGATTTGTGTGTTGTAGAACTTGGCACTTTTTAACATAAATGTTTTTGTTGGGATATTGTAATTCCAAAAAAAAACTGTATGAAGTATAATCACAAAAATAATAATAGTATGAATAACTTGGTTATTTTAATCACAAAAATAAGTAGTGTCAATATGTTTAGTAACAAATAATTTTAAATATCAGTAAACATCAAAAAACTTTAGTCCAAAAGTGAAGAAAGCAACAAAATTTTGAAACATGGTTATAATTGAAATCCAACGAAAGAGAAGCAATAAAACTCGAAGCAGCAAAAGTCGAGGTATTGTTGTACTTAAGATTTTTTTCCATATGAAGATTGATTCGTAATATACATAATAGCTCAGAATGTTGTAATAATTGACCATAATTGGGTATTTTTAAGTGTCAATAAATATTTTTATCAATGAAGCCTCATAATTGTCAAAGCTGAATTTTTTTTTCCCAAGCAAAGTTAAAGATGATATCAGTTTCAAAGCCAAACTAGAGTTTTGCACAACCCTATGTAATATGGAGATATCCTTTTCACAGTGAGTAATTAACAGCCAGGAGACTGGGTCTTAAGTTAGTTTACATGTCGTGTGCTAACATAACCAGTCAGTTCAAGGGTGTACATTAAATATCCAAAATGATTAGTCTGTGAATATCCCTTTAGATAAAGTTGTGCATTGGTAAAACCAGCTGTTCATAGTTTAGCTTTCAGGGGATTAACTTAGGTTTATAAATCTAAGCGCTATAACCAGAGCTATGGAGTCAAACTTTAAAAAAAACTTAGAATATTATAACAATATATGCAGGCCCAAAGATATGTATTTTATTTTCTATGAATCTAAGTAGCCTGATAATTCAAGTGGTGGTGAGTAGATGCCTTGTGCTATAATTTACTGCAGGAAATTTGTTATTACAATTGAATATACATTTGCAATTTATGAAGAAGTCGGAGTCGAACAGTAGAAAAATGGAGTGGGAATCAAAGTCAAAGGCTTGGCATAATGACTCCAAAGCCTTGGCTATAACTTTATTTAATAATTAATTGCTAATCTCAACAAGTAAGGTATGTCCTAATATGAGTATAGGTATTGTATTTTTATTATTATTTACTCATGCTATTACAGCTGGAAATTTTTTTTTATTAAAGCAGTGAAAAATAAATGTAGGCAGAAGGAAGAATAGATAAAGAGAATGGTTTATTATGAAAAAATATTTGCAAACAATTCTAACAAACATTTATAGGGTAAATATATGCTTAGCGATGGATGTACCTGACCTCCCATCTTTGCAAGGGACACAAATTATTATTTTGACCCTTTACTAATCACTACTTTTATAACACAAATGGAGGCTAGTTTAAACTTACCCATTAAAATACCGTTTGAGTGGAACATTGATACAAATTCAATATTTTCATTGCATCCCAAATTAAGATAGGTCTAACACGTTTTCTCAATAACTTGTTCAACATTTTTAAAAATGGTTTAGGCATAATTATGCCAATTTACAAGATTACAAGAGTGTAATTAATTACTATATTGGCCTGAACAAAATTTATATATTTTTCTTATAGGAATGTTCTTTTGAAAACTGTACTCTTAATTGATTATTCACTGAAAAAAAGTTAGATTCCTACAGAGATTCATTTTGTATCATTCTGGTGGAGATGTACTTGCCAGCACAAGATGGTGGGAGTCGTCACACTCATCTATTAATAAACTTAAGGGTCAAAATAAAGAAAGAGGATTTCCACACTTCTGTGTCACTGAACTGGTAATTCAGTAAGTCGTGTTAATTGGTGGCCGATTTTTTTTTATGTGACTGATATTAAATGATCACCCATGGTAGATCCGTAAGTTTGTGAGTGAGTTGAAAAGGCTTCCTCAGCACCTTAAGTAAACAAGGGAATAAGAAGCTATGATATGAAATTTAAATGAAGAGCAATAAGTGAGGGGCAATAAACAATTAACAAGCTGCTAGGAAGCTTGGTGTTGCTGAGGCTTATATATGACTTTGGAGAAAAAAAAATGAATAAAGGTTTTTAAAGTGCCTGCGCATTGATAAATGCATTCTGCAAGCTTAATAAAACTGTGTCAAATTCATTAAGTTTTTAGCCCAAAGTATATTCGATACTTTTTATTTTTTATGTAGAACATCTTCAATATATTAGGGTTTTATGTGTGTGAGGCAATACTATATACTAGCCAATATGGTATCTGTTAGATGATTAACACTTAATTTTAGTCAATATTGACACAAGCAAACACTTTCAATCTTATTTCATTGACTACAGTTTCAGGTAAAGGTGTTTAAATAATATAATAAATTCGGAATCTTATCCAAAACATCTTTATGTGTATGAGACACTACCACACGATCACTCGTATTTGAGACATATTGTTTCTGAAAGATGTTTTAAGGTGACACATAACTAAAAGATATTTCCTTCCACCTTAGAGGATTAGAATTTAACTTGTAGCTCTGTCTGCATAAATGGGGGCATCAATATAGTAATACAACATGCCTTGTGAAATTGTGAAATAACTAAAATCTTCACATAAAGCAACTATGTAAATAAATCAGTCTTCTAAATTTTGTATTAAAGTAAACCTTCCTACAAAGCACAAATATTGGGTGTGTGGGGGGTAGACCCCCCTGCCAGGCACATCCATGAGCTTAGCCCATGCATGACTTTACAATAACATTAAGCATAAGACATAGTAAAACCACACTTTTTACAGTATTTTATAAATAATTAAAGGAGCTCGTAGCTAAATAATTGAGAATAAAAAAGATAGTAGCCAACCTTACATTTGTGATGGTTCAATGGTCTTGACAATCTAGTAAAACATTTAATATTGGCACATATCAGGTCTACCACTATTGCCTCAAAATAAATCCTATGTATGTTTTAAATTTTTCAGAATAAATTTTCATTTATCTAAACACTTTAGGTAGTAATATAGACAAATGAAATTTTATTTTTTTTATAACATATACTAGTCAGTGTGCTGTTATTTGTGTGGTACAACTTATACTAGAGCTGTAAATAAAGATCATACAGTCGGCCACCTTGCTTATCCTCTGACTATGACGCTGCATGTGACAGTCAATGCTTGAAGTGAAGAAGAATGTGTTTGTTTAAATATTATGTACTCATATTGATTTTCAAGACCAGCAAATTGCCAAAAGGAGAGATGATTTCTTATTCTTTCAATTCCCCAAAATTTCCTACAATGTTTTATAGAAACATAATCTCAATAGTCTAAATATATCAAATACAACTGGATAACATTTTTTTTCACAGACTCTTGGTACAAATTTAGGTTGTATGTATACATTAATTACACTTAAAGAATATAGATTAAAAAGGTGAAGTTTTAAAGGAAACATACCCACATTTGTGAGTATGGAGTGTGGTAAAACCGTTAACCATCGCTCAGTACCATGGGCATAGGAAGGAAACCGTTAACCATCGCTCAGTACCATGGGCATAGGAAGAATTTAATTTGTGGGAGGGGGTTTCAAAATTTTAAGTTTATGACATGATATTAAGACTTACTATTAAACCCTAAGAAATAATAAAAAAGTGAAGAAAGTGTTGAAGAGAGAGAAGAATGGAAGAAATGAATGGAGGAAGAGTGGTGGAATAGGCATTTTACTAAAGTGATCCGGCCACAGGCTGGAAACAGTTGATGATGATGTTGATGATGATGATGATGATGATGATGATGATGATGATGATGATGATGATGATGACGACTTAACGAAAGTAATAGAATGAAACCTGGGTCTGGGGATTGGGGGTAGGAATCGATTTTCTTTGAAAGGCAGGAAGTGCCTCTTTGTCCAGTGGCAGAAGTGTAAAGTATGAAATGTGTTTTTCTTTTCAATGTAAAAGCATATTATGCTTTTGTTTTATATATAAGCAAAATGTACCTCGCGAAGTGAAAAGGGATTTTCCTTATATATTTATCAGTAGTAAAGTAATTAAGGAGATATTTAAAATTTAATTGCTGTCTAAGCGAGGATTTTTTTTAATAACAAGGAGATTTAACAAAAAAAAAATTTGTACTGTTAAATAAAAATATTGGGATATTGGGGAAAACTTTAAATTTAACTGAAAAGAAACAAGTTCACACCAAAATTCACATCACCTTTAAGTAGCTTTTTTTAACTGTGTAATATTAAAACTTAATAGAAACAAATCTCGATTTAATACACACAAAAAAAATTGTAATTTAAAAAAATAAATTTGAATATGCAGATTTATATTGTATTTTGAGAAAGTTTCACACTAACCGCTAAGGGGGTTCATGGGAGGACTAGTGTCCTATGCCCTTAAGAAAGGGTTTAAGATACACTCAATCCTAAGGCATGACCTTAATTAACCAAAATAGTTGAGATTAAAAATTGGTAGCAGTTTCCTAAGTCATGGTGTCTACTCAACTCAACCAATGAAATTCCCAACTTTTTCCCTTATTTCCCCTGATCAGTTCCTGAAATTTCCGACTAAAAAGTATGTAACATCCTTTTAACTCCCCCCACTTCCCCCTCCCACCTCATTTTTCTATCAATCTCTTTTATAAATAATAATTAGTTTTAAAATTTAAATAAACACTTTTTTTAATTTGTATTAACATTGTTTACTAGGAATTATAAAATATATTACACAGCTACATACTAAAAAACTACACTTTGAATAACATTATTATTTACTGATTATTATATTTCACATTTTGAGTAAAACAACATTTTCCCAGATGTTTGTTGTAATTTACCAAATTCCCGACATTCCCGTTTTTTCCCGATCACTTCAAATTCCAGGCTAATTCTTGTTTTCCCTGATTTTCCTGGATGGTAGACACCCTGTAAGTACATCAACCTTGGGACTACCAATAACAGGGAGATCGGGGGTTTGAATCCCAGTCGAGTGTACTGATGGTGATTTTTCCACTCTCCCTTCACACAAATACAGGTACACTTCCTTTTAATTCAACCTTCATCCTTAACTGATTAACGTAATAAGTGCATTAGCACAGGTATTAAGACATGGTGTTAAAAAACAGCCTTGGGGACACTCATATAATATATCTTTACCCCCCCATCTCGGCCGATAATGGCAAAAGCAGGTGAGGGGGGTTACTGGTTAGGAAGAAAAAATATGCGGGTTTTTGTGATCGACTTGGTTACGTATTAGTATTGAGCATCATCGACCAAGTAGTTCTGACACAGGTTGTTTGTAAAAACCATTTCAAGGATGTTTTTCGTAAACAGAAATGGTGGTTGGGATAGAATTAACATGAGCTCAAGCAGACAATGATGAAATTAACATAAGTGGTTAAAAGGTGTGGTTTCACTGTGTAGCTACCGTGCCGGGGAAGAATCTCTACGTAAAGACCAGCGATCATGAAGGTCACGCGACCTGTCACCACGCCAATCTCTGTCACGATCATCCATGGGTGACCGGTCCCTGAAATCACGATCACGGTCACGGTCTCGGTCTCTGTCATCATCCCTCCTTGGCCCACCAGGCACACGACCAATCACCCGCGCTTGGTTTACTTCTGTAAACACATAAATATAAACAGCTATGTTAGATTTATAGTGTACTTATTCTGCATCAATGATTAAAGATTCAAACTAGAGGTGAGCGAGAAGGCAATTTTCACTTAAAATAGAGTTTACGGTACTACTTTGACAAAAACAAATAAGAGGAAAATAAGTTTAGCTATTTTCTTCACTTTTTTAGAAATACTAAACTAGTATTATTTTTCTTTATACAGAATGTTCATGAAAAATGGCCAATCATTGTAGATAATCAAATAGTTGGAGTTTTTACAACTCCAAAAACTGTTCTTAAGGGAAATCGTATTTTTTATAAATTCCAAAAATTTGTTAAAATGTAGATGTTAGCCAATTTGTAATTTAAAACTAATAATATTCATAGCATCAATAACACTTGTTATGTTTTTTCAGTTACTAGGCCATTTTCGTTTGCGTTATTAATATTTAGTTTTGTTAAATTGCTGATGTTTTTCAGAATGATAATTTTTGTATTTGAAGAGTAAATAGTATAAAACTTATTAAATTGTTAGTTTTTGATAAAAAAAATGTGGATTTAAAATTAAGGTGTAAATTTTATTTAGCCAAATTTTGCCCCGCAAAGTCCAAATTAACTCGTGCTGTTTTCCCAAACATCACTTCAGTAATGCCCGCGTCACTTCGTGAACAGCAATAAAATCACTTATTTCTCATTAACAGTCTTAGTAAATATCATTAACATTTGAGCCATTCAAAACATAAATAAATAAATGGTACCGAATCCCACACATACTTTCTCATTCTATGTTTAAAAATGGTAATATTAACTCAAAACTCTTAATATATGTAAAAAAAACTATATACTAGCAAACCCAAGGAAAAATTGTGTTATACCTAAAAGTTAAACATTTTTTGACTCCCGGATTTATATTTTATGATTTTCTTTTTAAAGAATTAAAGTCCTAACTAGTATATTAGGACAAAAAAAAGGTCAGTATTGGGTCCACAAGGGTCAATACTTTGTATTAAAATTTCGACTTCCGGTTAAAAGTTTCAACATTTTATTAGTGGTTGCACATCTTATAGTGATCACATTTTTATCAAATTCCTCATTTATAAATTTAGACCAATAAAAAAAGGTAAATATTGACTATTGAGTCTAAACTGATGGAGATAGATCATTGCTGTACAAACATTTCCCCTAAGAGGTTAAAGAAAAAAGAACATAAACTTTTTGAGAGACTTACTTATCTACTTACTCTAATTAGAGAATTATTGCACTAAAACTTTAGTATCTCTTCACAACTAAAGCTCACAAAATTGTATTAATATAGTTGCCAATATCTCCAAAACTATTGGTTTTATAGATATATTTCAATTAAGAGCTTTTTATTATTTTTAATAGTACTATAATTTGCCATGATAGTTAATTAGTATCTTAAATAGTTGAGGAGATAAGGGAATTTCTGCTTTTGTAAAGTACTTTAAAATTCATTTTCATAAGAAAATAAAAATAGCCATTTTGTTTATAATCTTAATCAAAGCTTGAATACAAATTTTAATCAAAATCGTTAGAGCCAATTTTGAGAAAATCGATTTTTTCTCTTTTCACCTTTCAGAAAACCGCCCTTAGTTTTAGGGTTAGATATCCAATTCAAAAAAAAAATGAAAACCCTAGATACCAGGTTTTAGCCTAATCGGTAAAATAGTTTAGGCTCTACTTCGAGGTACAAACAGACAAGCGGAAATTCAAAAATCACTTTTTCGGATTCAGGGGGGGTAGAGGGGGGAAATGAAACATCAAAGTTCATCAAAATCTTGAGTTCGATTTTTTTTACGATCACCATACTTTCTCTACTTGTACGATAGCGAAAAAGTAAAAAAAATGCAAAAAAATGAGAAATGTAAAACTTAATTTTCTTTGGATTTTGGAAAATTTAAAGTCACAAACCCATGAATTTTTTATGATACTTTACTTACAATATCCTAATTCCAATAAATTAAGGAAAATGTATCATTTTTATATTATTGTTAAAAAAAATATGGTAGGACTTAGTAAAACACATATTTTATTTAGATTTTAGAGATTATAAAGTTAGCAAAGTGATGGATTATGGGTAGCCACTTTGGTAAATCTAAAAAAAATATGAGAAAATTGTAAAATCAAGCTCTGCTAGTATAATTACTTCTTTAATACATTTTGTGTAATCAGGCAATAAATTATCCTTTCCCTGAAATTATTTTTTATTTTTGGATTTCCTATTTGTCCCTCAATTTGAGAATGACCCATGTAGAGCAAATAACAGCAAATAAACTAATAGAGAGATAATCGATTACCTACTGATATTTCTGAATTTTGCTGGTTAGTTGCCAGTAGGCCTACTTTCATTGAGAGCTAAGAATCTAAGTATTAAGAGCCGTAATATTTAGATCAGTTCTGGATTCTTTCGATACTAGTAAGAATAGAAAGTATTGGTAGTGAAGAATCGAGTTTGACATCCCTATATATAAGCTTAAATAGCATGTTTATTTGAAATATGCCAAGAACCTCTAAGAGATTAATATTAATAGCCAGGACTAAACTTGAAAATAAAATGACTCACCTATCTTTTTCCCTTTGAAATTTGCCCCATTCTCCAGCTTGATGGCATCTAGGGCACTCTCTTCATCTTCATACTGAACAAAACCAAAACCTCGGTTGTTCAAGGTCACACCTAAAACAGTGCAGATCCCCCATTCATGTTTCAATTTTCTTGTGCATACTTTATTCAGGGTGCAGGTGACCTGGTGGTCTAGGGTTAAGGTGTCAGACTTCTGTGCTGGGCGTCCGGGGTTCAATCCTCGGTACCGGCACAGATTTATCTGATTGCCAAACCCTTCCTTCACCTCTGACGTGTATTAATCACAACTTGTGAATGTGAGGAATGCCAGGCCTCCACCGTGGTTCGGATTCCACGTTAAACTGTAGGTCCTCCATTTCATCCCACAATCACCCTACCATTACACATTAGCGTAAGTGTGTATAACCCGAACAGGTAGTAAGACGCGGTGCTAACAACAACAATAATAATAATAATAATCAGGGTGCAAACAAAACCTATTTTAAATCCACTTCAGTGACATAATGGTTACTCAGTTACTCTCCTGTCAGACTGGCCTGCTAATGACGGGAAAATTGAGGTTCTAATCCTGGTCTGGTCTGAGGGTGGTTTTATCTAAATGAATTGACACTCTCCTTACACACAAATGCGGGTAGATTACCTCTAAAATGCTTCCTTCTTCATCCCTACACCATTAGAGTAATTACTATGTATGTGCATAACCTGAACAGCTAGTAAGACGTGAAGATTAAAAAAAACTATTTTATAAAATTACCTAACTTTTTCAGGCTATCCAGACGCAATTTTTTTAATTTTTCCTGATTCACATTAATCTTTTTCTAGTTTCTTTCGATGAATAACTATTTTTTCCTAATGTGTCATGTAGGTTGGCAGCATTTAACAAACTTCCTTTTTTTTTAAGCAATGCATCTTACTACATGTTTGGGTAATGCGCATATGTACTAAATTACACTCTAAGTATTTTTGTTTTGAAGGATCATAAACATGTTATTTCTTAACTTCAAAATGTATACTTTTTTTTAACAAAAAAAATGACTCACCCAAAACACTGCCGTGCTTCCTGAATCGATCTTCCAAGTCTTTCTTGCTGATGTCCGCGACAGGAAGGTTCCCCACATACACTCGAGCATTGGCCGTGGTAGGGTCATTCATCATGTGCTCCCCTCTATAAGGAGCAGGCTCATAACCTCTCTCACGATAACTCATATTTTTTTAAAAAATTATCTGGAAGAAAACAAAAGAGGTAAAAAATTTGATTAAAAATTAAAAGTGTTTGGGAAATAGAGATATAGCTGGTATTCAAAAAGCGTAAAAATCAAAAATCTATTATTTTCATTAACCAAAATATCTTAGGAGGGCAGAGGTGTGAAAGAAGGGACTGCAGTGGTTGTATCAAAAGGTTAGAGTAATATGGAATGAGGAAAGGATCCCAGAGGACTAGAAAAAGGGTTTGATAGTACATCAGATATCTTCAAAATGGAAGACAGGAAGAAGTGTGGAAAATATAGGAGTTTTATTATTATTATTATTATTATTATTATTATTATTATTATTAGCACCGCGTCTTACTACCCGTTCAGGTTATATGCACTTACGCTAATGTACAATGGTAGGGTGATTGTGAGATGAAATGGAGGACCTACAGTTTAACGTGGAATCCGAACCACGGTGGAGGCCTGGTATTCCTCACATTCACAAGTTGTGATTAATACACATCTTGTCAGAGGTGAAGGAAGGGTTTGGCAATCAGATAAATCTGTGCCGGGACCGAGGATTGAACCCCGGACCCCCAGCACAGAAGTCTGACACCTTACCCCTAGACCACCAGGTCACCCAATATAGGAGTTACAAGAAGAGATAGGATGAGAAAAAACTGGTGCCAGAAGCAACAAAAATTATTTTAGTGAAACTTTAGAAAATGCCCTTGTTGAAGTTTTGGATAGAAAGAGTAGTGCTACAAAAGCTTGTAAACTATATGACATTCCAAAAGAAAAACTTATTAATCATGTGTTTTCAAGAGAAGAATAAAGATTTTTTGGCAAGTGTGGGGATTTCCCCTTGATAAATATGACCTTAGATGTGTTGTAAAAGCATATCTTGATAAAAAGAAAAGAAAAATAAGAAAATCATTTCAAAAACAGATTCCCTGGACCTGATAGGGCAGACAGTTAAATTATGAAATGGAATAGTCATGAGCTAACCCAACACCTTGCTAACAATATTAAGTGTTCTTGGGCTAAAGTGAATGTAGAAAGTCTAAGTAATTATCATGATGAACTTTCAAAGTCTGTGGAAGGTTTGCTTGCAAATTCAATCTATAATTATGATGAAAGCAATTTAAGTGATGATCCTGGAAAAAAATAAACTAATTTTCAAAGGGGGGGTTAAGTATCCTGACAATGTAGTCAATTTTAGCAAAATTTGTGTTACTATCATGATGTGTGATTCTGCTGGTGGAGTTATACTTCCTCCTGAGATCCATAGTTTTATTTGGCCTAAAGACGCCAATGATGTTTTAGACGAATCTGATGTGAGGATTTTAACAGAGCTCACAATTGATCGAAGAGGAGTTTGTATGAAATTGGCTAAAATGTTGATGGACTTATGTTAAATAATACTATGGACAAGTTTTGTGGGTTTTTTTTAACTTTCAAAAACATAATTTATGATAAACTTTGTGATAAATAGTTTTTTAAATTCCACTTTTCCTATTTATTTAAGCATTTATATGCGTATTTACGCAGTTATTGTGCTTTATATTATGATTTACGTTGTCCTAATAGGCTAAATAATTGTTTTAAAAAAATTCAAAGAAATCATTTTAGTCAAGTTTCAAGATATTTTAAAACTCTGCGGTCAAGACCACCATAAGTTTTTAAAATAAAGCACCAATACATAAAAAAATTAATAGCACACAATCTTATTCTTATAATATGTAAGCTATATAATATAGACTATTTTCATCCTATGTAGTTTTTAAGTTTTTAATCAAAGAAGTTAAAAACTGGTCAAGTTTATTACAGATGACAGTACTTGTTTGACTTGATATGGGTGATTGTCTACGAACTGGGGCTTTTAATGTCCATACTCTATTATATATAATTCATATGTAGATGTTTTATACGTGAAAGTTTATTTAAGTTGTTGTAATGTTGATTTCATCCTAACATTCATTTCTTTCTACTAGTTCTAGATTTAATTTTTTTTAATGTACATGTAAAACATCATTCCCCTGTATTGTCCTAACTACCAGATTCAGTAACTAAACAATTAAATACTCATATAAATAAAGCAATTTTTTTTAATTTGAGACAATATAATAGTTCTATTACATTATATGTATCATAAATTATTAGTGTTTATTAAAAAAACTTTTAAACATCTTTAATTTGAGTTTATATCTTGTCTCCAGTTTTCATCTGTGATTTCTATGGTAGATCATTAATTAATTTACCAGTTAAGAGAGCTATACCTCAGTTTTAGCTTCTGTGGTGCTGACTGACAGCTCACAGCTGACTTCTGACGGCTTTGAAAAGCTACCAGATCAAATTATGTATCCCTACGCCGAACCATATGATCTGCAAAAAAAATGTCACATTTGTCACTTCTGACAGTCAAAATTTAGGTATATACCTAACTGTTGACTGTCAGACGTCGGCTGTGAACTGTCAGTCAGCACCACAGAAGCTAAAACTGAGGTATAGCTGCATTATTATTATTGAAATAAATAATTAAAATAAGTTGTGCAGTTGACATTTCTATTCTAATACTTGTCTTTGTATGTGCATTTTCTATTCTGTGTTCATTGTTGCTCTTAAATGTTGCATTGTCACAAGTGAAAGCATCATTCCCCTGGTGAGATTAAAATTACTTATTGATTGCAATATAAAGTTTATATGTTACCAACAATAGAAACCATAATATATTTCCATAGACATATTTTTAAGTATTTTAGAATAAACCACATGGATAGTTCAATCTCATAATCATCATTCCCCTGTACTTTCTATGGGCAGGGGAATGATGTGTAATCCAGGGGAATGATTACTATAACTTGTATGTATTATAAAGAAGTTATTTTTCAAATTATCATGTTTCTATTACTGTTTACCTATTTTACTAAACATAAATAAATAATAAATAACTAGTCTATAATGCTTATTTAATTTAATGATTAAATGAAGATTTGTAAGACTTAGATCAACCAGACTATGTTTCTGAAATAGGTGCTTCAACAACAAAAAGAACAAAATCTGGAAAGAAAAGAGCTACCTATGAGATTTAGAAAAAGAAGCAATAGAGAGTTTAAGAAAAAGGACGAATTTATAAACAAACTAAGAAGGGATGTCCAAAATTACAGGAAAAGATGTGAGTATTTAAAGAAAAATAAAAGCCACTGCCCACCTAATCCTAGCACCGGTGTTAAACAAATGGTAATAAAAGAGGTAAGGCTAAGTCCTCAAGTTGTTAAGACACTTCTGTTTGCTGAAGCTATCAAAGATCAACTTAATGAAAACAACAAGAAGGTAGATTAAGACAAAGAAAAGTAATTATTTAAAAAGATTATTGCAGGGAAAGTAATTAAGAAGTATCATCTTTACAGGCAGTGTACAAATGTTTTGAAATGTAAAAAGGCACTATCAACAATTGGAAGCAAACCTTTTGATTTGAAATATGAGAGAAATACGAAAAAAATATTTCCAATTAATGAACATAAGAAAGGATGAGATAGAAAACTTTTTAGAATTTGACAGCAACAGTCAAATTTGTCCTGCAAAGAAAGACTTCATCACCAAAAAAAAGTGATAAAACAAAAACGATTTCTGAATGACATATTGAGAAACCTTCATAAGAAGTTTTTGAAGTACTATCCAGATAAATTGGTTAGTTATGAATTTTTCTGCAGACACTGTCCATTTTGGGTGAAACCAATAAGAGTGAGTGATCGAGATACTTGTAAGTGTATCACACATGTAACATGGAACTATTGATCAAGGGATTGTTCAAGGTAGGTGTTTTAGGGGAAAATACAACTGCTGGTACTGTGGAAGAATTCTGTTGTGTCTACAAAACTGAAAAATGTCTTTTACTTGAATGTGACATTTGCATGGGTCATAAATCTTCCTAAGTTATAGTGACTTTATTGCCAATTCAGCTGGACATTATTTCAAATGGATGCCAAAGAAAGAAAGTTTCTTTTACACGAAAATCCTAAAAGAAAAAACTTTGTAAAAATGACTAAAGGTTTGATTTGATCGAAACCACAATCACAATCAAACCACAATATGGTGCAAGAATTTGAGAAGCATTAAAATGTTTCTTAAAACATGAATACAATGAGATAATAACATTGAAAACAAAACTTGCAGAAAATGAAGCTATAGTTCATATGGACTTCAGTGAAAACTACTCTTTAAAATATCCTGTGGAAACTCAAAGCTTCCACTTTTGTGGGTCACGACAACAGATATCACTGCATACTGTTTACTCGAGAGAATCTAATGTGAAGGTGACAACTAAATGCTTTAGTGTGTTATCTGAATCACTCCAGCACAATGTACCAGCTATCTACACTCACCTTCAACCAATTTTGAACTACATTGAAAATAATTTTGAGGTTAACACACTTCACTTTTTATGCGAGAGTCTAGCCACACAATATAGCAACACAGCCATATTTTATGTTTTGGCTACAAAACTTGATAAATTATGCGCCAAATTAAAGAAATTCACCTGGAATTATTTGGAAGCTGGCCATGGGAAAGATGTTCCCGATGGTGTTGGGGCAGTATGTAAAAGGACAGCAGACTTGTGGCGGAAGGTTACGATGTACCCACATTTGAAACTTTTATAACAACTCTAACTGAAAATGTTCTTGGGATAGATATTATTGCAATAGCCAATGATCAAATTGAAAATGTGCCATTACATTTGGAACAAAAATGCTTAAAACGTTTTTATGGTACCATGCAAGTACATCAAGAAGTTGGGGATGTACTTTAGTGACCAAAAATGAATTCAGTTCTTCAAACATGATGAAGATGATGTTTCATACATTTAATTTGAACAAATAGTTTCAATTTTTCCAGAAGCACCCCTTGTGTAACGTGGGAACAGTGTTTTTTAGAAATTTCCAACTGCAGTTGATGTTTTTGAACATTAGAGATAAATGTTTTATAATTTCACTTTCTTTACAGTTATTGATTTAATGTTTAATGTTTGCAAAATATTTTTATGAAACATATTTTAAGCTAAAATTGAAGGTTAGCAACATTAGTTGAAAATATATTATACTTAAAGTCATTACCCTGCTTATGGTATCATTCCCTTGTTAACCTATCTTTTAATATTTGCAAATAAATACTAAAATAATAAAAACTAAAAGTGTTCCTTTAAATGTCATGATTTTAGTAATGTTTAGAACTTAATCATAGAAATACAATTTTTTTTAATCACATTTGAATTTCTCCATTTTTCAGCCTCAAAATAGCCAGTTGGTAGACAATAATCCATATAATCTTTCTACTGTTTCATTCACTAATAAATTAGAAGCTCTTAAATTTACTGACAAAATAAACCATTTGACTTTAGTATGTCATAGCAGTAAAGGACCATGGATTAAACAATGGATTAGGGATGGAAAAAACTGGTCCTTTAGTGAAGCAGGAGCAATCTACTACTACTCCACCACTGAATCTGTTCCTTTTACCTGCTCCTTTTTTGTCAGTCACTATATTAATACCTACACGCAGCCTAGTTTTTTTTAACACTGGGTCTACTGCCCATTCGGGTTGTATGCATATATGCTAGTTAGCTAATGTGTTAGGGATGAAAATGATTGATTCTTGAGGGTATTGTGAGAATACATCACATACCAGTACTGTGCTTGTTTTGTGGAAATAGGCCTAATGTTTTGTACTACGAAAGCTTTCCCCTTCAAAACTCATTTGTGACACCCCAAACCAACTCTTAACTAGGCTTATAGTGACAAGAACACAAAGTATCCACTTCCTTTCTACTGTACGACTGCTCCAAAATATCTCCGGATCATAAAGGAACAGGGTTGCTCTGGAAGTTACAGTGCTGCCTGTGACAGAGATGAGGAGCAAGGTTACACTGGACCTATTCCAGTGCTGCTTGTGACAGAGAGACAAGGATAAATGCCAAGCATTGATAAACACTTCTTACATAACTGTTTTCTGCTGCCATTTACCGTACAATATTGTAACAATGCAGTCTTAACCGAGAGAAAACAAATGGGCATACAATAATAGGTGGAACATTTCTAACAGACCAGTGACAAAAAGGATCAAAAGCTTTCATCTGTCAGGAACAGGTTCATGTGACATCAGAGCTGTGACAAAGAAGGAGGTTGCGATTTCACAACCCATACCTACAACGGGTTGGTCTAGTATGTTTTTGTTTGAACTTTGGTTTTATTGAGTTCATGTAGTCTAAATGATGTACAAATAAAATAATGTCAAAGATAATTAGAGTACCATTGGATTCGCCATTTCCTTGTAAAATGGTAGTATTGAATGTTTAATGATATTGTATCTTAAGTTAAATACTGTGTATTATACGCTAAAGTGCTTACGAATCATCCCCAAATTAATAAACAAGTAGAGGAACAAGAGCCAAATTGATTTGATAAATAAGGCCTATTTTGGCTTGGGATTTTTCAAAACAAATTGCTTGAAAGTCGTTACTTATTCTTACTGTGCTCTAGACTTGGTGTAAGTGGCTTCGATTAAGTACAATTATTAAAATTTTCAAAATCTGACGAACATAGTGAGTGAAGCGTTGAATATTATGCCTCTTACAGTAGTTCGCACCGGCCGGTTGTTTTAAGAGGGAAATGAGGCTTTAGAAATATGATCGATTAATTAGAGCGAAAGTTAACAAATTAATACGAGTATAAGATGTTAAAAACACTTTACCTTATGATTGATGAAAATTTGACAATAGTCAAACTTTAAAATAAAATACAAATGCAGATAGAAAATACACCTTTTCTATTTCCTTTTTGATGTCAGTTTATAAGATGGCTTCCTGTAATACCATAGATTTATAACTCATAGACTGCAACACTAGATATTCTGGCCATTGATCTCTATAATATAACTGGATGGACATCTGTGGCTGAAATTTTCGAGCTGTCGTCTGCATACCATTGTGTAAGGGAGAAGGAAATTTTCGGGTATCTCTTTCTCTCTTACACCCATACACGGAATTGTGGCATTTTGACATCGTTCATTAATTTGATTGAATACATAAGATACATCAATATGTGAATGGTTAAATTAAATAAATATGTTAGTTAAAGCTTTGAAGAGCATATAAAAGTTCAAAACTGGTTAGTTTTATCTTTAAATAAGTTGATGTAGCCTAATATATACGATGATTTTTGAAGGAAGCTCGCTTGTAAGGCTTTATCTCGTACCAGAATACTACCCTATAGTTGTGTTTGGTTAGCATAAAAGACCTTACAGAAGGAAATTTATACTTCCGTTTTAAATTGCCGTTTATCCTACCAAAATATTATATATATGATAGTATTCTGGTACGAAATAA
>CABFWO010001495.1:109254-123436 GCA_902155825.1 Timema genevievae | reverse complement strand
GCTCGACCTTTTGGGTTTGTCTCCTTACTCCCCCAGTCAACTGCCCAAGCGTTAAAGTCTCCCGCGATTGCCACGGGGAAGTGCTCTTTCGCGTCTTTGACCAACCTGACGAGAAAGTCGGTGAATTCGTCGAGAGTTAGGCTAGGCGGAGCATAGCAGCTGTAGAAATGGATATTCCGCAGCTTAGCCCCGACAAAGCCCTTCTCTGTGCTGTTGACAACGTTCTGGAAAGGAAATTCACCGCAGGACCAGATTACAGCTTTTCCGGTAGAGTCGGACACCCAAGATTGAGTGCTGAGTTGCCTATACGGTTCCGAAATGGCCAATAGATCTGGCTTCAGCTCTCGTACAGTCTGCATGAGCAGGTCCTGTGCCGCCTCGCAATGATTGAGGTTATGCTGAAGTACTCTCATCGACGATTAGTGGTTAGCGCCTGAAGTGCCTCCTTAAAGACTGCGCACCTGCTGCTACCAGCTACGTGGTCGCAGTTCACCTCCGTGCGTGCGTGCGTGCGTGTGTGTGTGTTATTTTAATTTTCTACTTTTTTTTATTCCTTAGGACCAATATTTGTAATTTGTATTGACGAATTTATTTAAATATATATTCACAATGTCAAAGAAACTTCTCACGAAGTAATCTGTATTAGAGCATTTTACTGCAGTAAATTTGTTATTACTAATTAATAAATTTTAGCCATTTATGAAGGAGTCAGAGTTGGAGTCTGACAGTAGAAAAATAGAAGAATCGAAGTCTTGGTATACCGACTCCACCACCCTGCTTATAAGATGTCTGTCCATACCATCTCAGTCTTGTTTTCTTTACTATCTCATGTACTCCCCCACTCTTTTAGACAGCTGTTTGGGGAAAAATCTTAACTTGAGTATTCATGAATTTACAAAATATTACTGTAATGTAAAACATCAACATAAATGTCTAAAAATTATTCAAGGCATGAAATATTACCTACAAATACAAACTGACTTATATTGACTTATAAAATAAACATTTCTACAACCAGGGAACTGTGACAAGAGTTTATGTAGTACCAAAAAAAATACATCTCATCAAAATCCATGTTCATTATTATTATTATGGTCATGGTCCGGTGTATTATCTCTTCAGAATTGAATGAAGCTATTTTCAACTAACAGGGTGTCTACCATCCGGGAAAATCAGGAAAAACTGGAATTAGCCAGGAGTTTGACGTGGACAGGGAAAAAACGGGAATAAGTCGGGAATTCGATATATTCAAAAAATATCTGGGAAAATGTTGTTTTACTCAAAATATGAAATATAACAATCATTAAATCAGTAAATTACAATGTGATTCAGACTGTCTTTTGTTTGTAGCTGTGTAATTTATTTTATAATTTTCTAATTTATAGTAGACTATGTTAATATAAATAAAAAAACTTTATTTAAATCTTAAAACTTATTATTATTCATAAAAAAGATTGACAAAAACAGTGGGGTGGGGGAAAAAGAAGGGTGTGAACATACTTTTGAGTCGGGAATTTTAGGAAATGATCAGGGGAAAAGTCGGGAATTTCATTGGTCACGTTGAGAAGACACCATGCAAACAGAAGTACCCTTTGAGTAGGCCCAAGATGAAACATTAAATCTCATGTGCGAAGACTCCTTGACCACTCACTTATCTACCTTGAAAAATGTAGGCTTACTTTTTTTTTAGCACCGGGTCCTACTACCCCTTTGGGCTTTACACTTATTTTCTAATTACGCTAATGATTTTAGGGTGAGGAAGGTTATATTTATGGGAAGTTTACTCGCATATTCATGGAGTGAGGGGAAAACCATTTTTGGAAAAACCACACTTAGTACACCCAACCAAGATTTGAACCTCGATCTCTCCATCATCGGCAGTCTAGTCTTCTGTGATAGTATCGCCTTAGATCGTGCGACCATTGAAACAAGTGAAAATCACAAGTTTGCTACCCACAAAAGTATGATGGGGAGGGGATTAAATCAACTTTGTGTGTCTGTACATCTACATATAAGATATTTTTATTTTCAGTAGAACAGAGCATGTAGAATCAACTAAAGTACTAAAAGGGAAACTTGGGAGTAAGAACAATTAGGATATGTAATGGCTCTAAAATCAATTTATCGGCGTTTTTTCTGGGTCTAGTAATGAGTGGTGGTGAGTAATTTAATGTTGAAATGATTTCTTTTAATTAGTATAATACTCACATCGATGATTGAGTGGTCTAAGGTCAAACTTGAAAATTTAAACACTTGAGGGGCTTGCTTTAAAAACACACAATATTTTCACTATTTTAAGTAAAAATAATTTGACTTAATACCTTTTTATCACAAAAAGAAAATTAAGTTATAAAACAATAGGATTCACCTGCTATTTTTTCCCATAAATTTTTTTGCAATTCTTATCAAGCTTTCTTTTTTACTTTTTTTTAATGGCCTTCTATAAAAGGTTTAGAATTTGATGCAATTAAATGTGACAAAGTATTACATTGCCCAATGGTGTATTTCTACAACTTTGATAACAAGAAAAATCTTGCTGCAATATATAATCGTTCATCGTAAGTTCCATGGGCTGTGTATAATCATGGGTTAGGCCACATGCTTCCCATGGGCTGCAAGTTTGACATGGCTGGTCAAAGGCGTCACTCTTCCAGTAAACTAGATTAGTGATGACTGGGAGTTCAGTATACTGGAGTATTTTTATACATAGTTTTCCACTTTCCTTCAACTCAAATAAGAGTACAGTTCCTCTAAATTCTACCTACATTATACCTCTGCCACCTAATGTAAATATGTGGATAGCCTGAATGGATACCAACACACAAAAAATAAAATAAAAATTGATATAAAAACTATTTCTGTTCATCTGATAACACTTACAACTTTCTATGTTCTATTTTCCCTGCAGGTCTGTTAAAATCTCAGGATATTTCCAAATCAAGAAGTTTGAGAATCCCTAAGCCCCCAAACCATTTCTTTACTAACACCACTTCTTCATTATATAGGTATAAAAAGAGTATAACTTAATCACCCTCTGGTGAGAGGTGATGGAATATTTGTTTGGAAAACAAACAAACAGTCTTGTCGGATCATTCACTCAAACTTGAGAACTTGATGCATATCACTGAAAAAAGAGAATTTTGGTTTGGGCAAGCTTCAAAAGAAGGCTGGACGCCCAAAACTTTGTGTGATAGAGGAAGTGAATATTGAGCCACAAGAAAGGAAAAAAGGCTAAGCACAGCGCGCTGGTAATAGGAGAGCATTAAAATATCCCTTTTTACACCTTCTCTAACCCTTAATAAAGTTTTTTTTACGAAGTACTTAGTAAACAAAATTAAAATTTATAAATAAAGCTAAACAACTAATTTAGTTAATCTAAAATCTAATTCCTTAAAAGTGTTAAAACCAGGGGGACAAAATAAAATTCTGAGTGAAAGGTTCATTCACAACTCATTGAACAACACTTTGCGAGTAGAATTTTCGAGGGTTGATTTTGTATATTAGAGAAATAGTACTGGTAGGTATTAAATTTAGTCCTAATTTTAATCTTTACCTTTCATAAGTAGCTCACAGATACCTATTTATTGTGTGAGTCATTATAAATTAGCTTTAAACTATATTTTAGGTCAGGGCTGCAACATTAAAACATAAATTAATTTAAATAATTATCTGACTTAATTTTTGTAACATTAATTTCAAAACAAAAGAATGGAAGTATGCTTTTAGAAACTAATGCTCATTTTGTGTCCTTTGACAACTAACATGCTTTATCACATTTCTCTACCATGATCAGTTCTGCACCTTTCAGCAAGCTCAACCAGTGATTCAAATCATTACGTTGTCACAACTCCGCTATTAAATAACTAAGAACATCTTAAAGGAGTGATATTAGTAAATATTTTCACCAGCATATAAATCACGCAATAGCTCTTCAGTGCTGCGCATAAGATGTATTATTATTATTATTATTAGTTGTTTTTTTTCAAACCACAATTTGTTTTTAAATTAAAAAAATTATGTCAAACCCACATTTGTTTCATAAAATAGTGTATGTGGCCCACATATCATTTAGTTTGTTGTTAAATGTATTTATATATGTATTATATTACACTTCGGGATTATTTTTCAAGGATAGAAGTATGAAAATGTAAAACCTGACTTTGTGAATACAACTTTTGCTGTGCACATTACTAAAGTGGAACATACCAATTATTTGTATGTATCTAAGGCAGATGATGTTGCCCTTCATATTAGTTAACTTATGGGTTTTTTTAGCATCGTGTTTTACTACCCATTAGGGTTATATGCTTATGTACTAATTATGCCAAAGGGGTAGCGATTAAGAAGGTTGAATTCAGAGGCGGTGTATCCTTATTTGTGTGAAGATAGAGGGGGAAACCATTTAGGGAAAACCACCCTCAGTCCACCCGACCAGGCTCAAACAAGAATCTCTTGGTCATTGGCAGTCTAGTTTCTTGCGAGAGTAGCGCCTTAGACCATGTAGCCACTGAAGTGGGCTTAACTTATGTTGTGTAGGCATTCATTTTAGGAAATCACATAACTTACTATAAGATTATTGAATCTTAGTAAGGCTACAGGTAAAATATATAAATGTATAGTTGAACAAGAGCATTTTGTTACACTCAATTTGCTTTGTTTATATCTTAAGGTTGGCGAACACTGTTGAGTCAAAACATTACGAAGCAAAAACAACTTGTTCCTAAAAATAATGTTTTGGTTAACATACTGTTAAGTACTGACTAGAAACATGTTTTGACATAACGCCCTCTATAACTTGCAGAGAAAATGATTGTTTATGTCAAAGAAGAAATTTTCACCAGCCAAGCAAACAGTTATTGTAGTGCCTTTCTTTGTTGCCTCCGTTTATTTTGCTATTTCATCTCAAAACTTATCTATCACATCTTTATTTTGGTGTTCCTTCAAAGTAAAACTGTACACATGTGGTTTAGTTTCAATCTATACTATTAGCTTTCGGGTATCTTATTCCGTCTTGAACAAAAATCACTAGCGATGAACAGCAAAACACTCAACTCTATTATTTAAACACCCAAGATAAGTGATACTCGTGGACTATACCGAAGAGAGGGCTGTGCATGTTCAGAAACAAATGATTTCACACAAAACAAGGGGCTGTTTCACTGTCTCCCAAGAATAAATACATTTTATCTTGCTTTAGACTAACTTTTGACTAACTGCTGAACATTGAAAAAAGTGGGAAAAGTCGCGAACAAACACATTTTTGCTTCAGACCATGTTGACTAACCGTGGGCAGCCAACCTTGGTAATTCTAATAGCATTTAGTAGTAAACAAGGCCAAAATAAGATGGATTTTATGAGCATTAGTACCATAATATTAACTAGTTAAAAAAAATACTTAAAAGAATTTGCACACAATTTGTTGTCTTATTTTTAATTGTATGGTGTGCTCTCATTGCAGTGGTGTAAAGTGTTGCATCGCTGAAGAAATGGAACTGATCAAAACCCCAAAGATTGAAAATGTACGGATGTTGGATAGATACAATGCACACAAGCCTTCGGTCGGAACTTTGTATCCGACTGCCACGCACCTCATATTTGTGGACCCAGACGCCAAAAAGGAGACATTCATTCTTTGCATGCACATATCCACCGTAGAGAAGCTACCTCTGACGACAACAGGATCTCCACTTCATATTAGATGTAAAACATTCCTCTCTGTAACGTTTGTGATACCGCGAGAAAAAGACTGCCATGAAATTTACACATTTCTACAGAAACTTTCACAGCCCATGAATATTAAAGACCTCTTCTGCTTCCGTTACACATCTGGCACGGAAGACATTCCGCAGGGGGCAGGTTGGAATTTCTTTGACCTCCAGTCTGAATTTCAGCGCATGGGAGCTCCCAATGATCAGTGGAGTTTAAGCCTTCTTAACAAAGACTATGAGCTCTGTGACACTTATCCTCGCTATTTATATGTGCCTTCATCAGCTAGCACCACTCTCTTGTTGGGTAGTTCCAGATTCCGAAGCAAAGGACGTTTGCCTGTTTTGACTTATCTTCACAAGAACAAAGCGGCCATAACTCGCTGTAGTCAACCTCTGTCTGGGTTCAAAGCTCGGTGCGTTGAAGATGAAAAGATGTTGAACTGTGTGCTGG
The DNA here is from genome assembly GCA_902155825.1 of Timema genevievae. Classification (NCBI taxonomy): domain Eukaryota; kingdom Metazoa; phylum Arthropoda; class Insecta; order Phasmatodea; family Timematidae; genus Timema; species Timema genevievae. Next base: position 117,277 of record CABFWO010001495.1, on the reverse strand, counting down.
CCACCAACCCTAATAAGAACTACATGTTTGTTGTCGACACACGGCCAAAAATAAACGCCATGGCGAATCGTGCCGCTGGGAAAGGCTACGAGAATGAAAACTTTTACACAAACATTAGATTTCACTTTCTTGGAATAGAGAATATTCACGTGATGCGCAATAGTTTAATCAAACTGATAGAAACGTGTGAGTTGAAGTCACCTTCTATGAGCAACTTTCTAAGTGGATTAGAATCAAGCGGATGGTTAAAACACATCAAGAGTGTGATAGAAACATCCTGGTTCATTGCGTGCGCCCTAGAAGATGGAATCAGTGTTGTGGTGCATTGCTCAGATGGCTGGGATCGCACAGCGCAGGTCTGCTCTTTAGCAGGAATATTTCTTGACCCCTACTACCGCACAATTCAAGGGTTCCAATCTCTCATAGAAAAAGATTGGCTGTCATTTGGCCACAAGTTCAGCGAGCGGTGCGCTCACGTTGTCGGGGACCCCAAAGAGGTGTCACCTGTCTTCACTCAATTCATCGATTGCATCTGGCAGCTCACTCAACAGTTTCCCAGCGCTTTCCAATTTAATGAGCGTTTTCTGCTCATACTTCACGACCACGTCCAATCTTGCCAGTATGGCACGTTTGTTGGGAACTGCGAGAAAGATCGCATGGATCTCAGGCTTAAAGAATGCACGTTCTCTCTCTGGGGCTATATGGCTAACCATATGAACGAATACATCAACCCCCTGTACTTGGATGCTGCTCATGATTTATTGGTTCCAAATGTTGCACCTCAGAATATCAGGTTCTGGCGAGGAATGTATTGTCGTTTTGAAGGAGGGATTCATCCTCGTGAGCCTCTCGGAGATTTGTTGCTGGCCACATTGGACCATAGTTCATCACTGGAAGACCATGTTCGACTGCTAACAAAACGTATCAACTACTTGAAACAACAGCTGGAGGCGAAGCACACCACCTCGCTTGATGCCGACCCGCTGGACAACAAGACTGTTCATGGGAAAGGGGAGGTTGAAAATATTGCGGACACTCGGGCAGTGTTAAAAATCAATCAGCTTGTGAACAATGCCCCAAGTATGAAGACAAGTGGTGCAGAAATAAATGGTGTTGATCAACTGACCATGGAGCTTGACTCTGTATCCTTAGAGTGGAAGTCACACAGAAATGTTAAAGTTTGTGTGTGTACCCTCCCCTTCGATCACTTCAGTATGAAGTATCATTGCTGGAAATGTGGGGATGTCCTCTGTATACGATGTATTTACAAACACACAACTCTTCCCGGTCACCTGTCCCAACGAGCCGTGCCGGTATGTCGTCCTTGCTACCAACAGATACGGCATTCCTTGTCCATGGAAACACCATGATTGACAGGGGATGCAACTATCATGACGTTAGGCCGCTGCGATCTCATCTCTACAATCGCTAACTTCATCCAAAACAGTATGGAGCGATACGACCTCATGCTTGTCTATGGTGTCATGGACATATTCACTGGTCACAAGGGAAACTAGGACTTCAACTTAATATAGCTCAACTGGCTTTAAATGAAGGTGCGATCGGGTCCTAGAACAGCCAATTAGTATCTTGCCTTTTATTGTTGTTTAAATATATTTATTAAATTATTTAAATGGTTTTAGGTAGTTGAGGTTATTCAAATGGTCTTAACAGCTATCATAATAGCTATAGTTCATGAATCATTATGATAATAATATAATAAAAATGACTATATTATAATCTATTCTTTATAACATAAATATAATATAAACATTTACATAACATAATTGTGGTTTGAAAAAAAAATTGCTTTTTTGCTGGTGTTGTTTATTTTCAAAATGTCTATATTAATTCATAAACTTCATGTAGCATAATTTTTTTTTACTTCACTTATCAATATTTGCCTTTACTAAATGCTATAAATATGACAAACACACAGGTCTTGAAAAAAATACAGAAGGAAAAAAGAAGCTCAGCAGGTTTTCAAGAACTATATTGGGGAATAACATTTTTTTTAATGTTTTGCGAATATACATTTTAAAGCCATCATTCTTCTTGTTTGCAAAACAAACTATAAATACAAAAACCTACTATTAATATTATTATTAGATGTTCTGTCTTACAACAGGTGCATTCCTTTTGTCAGTGAACTTAGACTGCCATTGCACCCTGTCCTCTTTGGCCTCCTTCAGCTACCAGAATTTTCTTCTTTCCTTAAAGTCATCCAATCAATATTTGAATACTCCTTTTTCATAAGCTACTCTCCCTCAACCTTGCCTTCTAATATCGTGCAGAAGACAGTTCCTCCTAAGGATGTGTCCTATCCAGTTTGCTTTGTACCCAAGAATAGCATCCAAAATGATTCTATTCTCACACACTAGTCTTAGGACTTCTTCCTTTGCCATCCTGTATGTCCACCTGATCTTATAAAGTCTTCTCCAGCAGCACATTTCAAAGCTCTCCAAGTATTTCTTTTCCATCTTCCTGGGAGTGCAAATTTCTGCTTCATACAGTACGATTCTTTAAAACCTACTGAACCGAAAAACTTTATTCTTGTATTTATTTGATTGTGTTTTATTTTCCCAACCACACATTTTTTCATTAGTTTACTATCTCTACAAACCCAATGATATCTCATCACTAAAAAAGTGGACACTTAGCTAAACTAGAACATTTATTAATAAAAGGTGCTGTGTACAGTCTGAATCTAATAAGAAGGAACTTTTTTTTGCAGTTAAAAAAGTTATTAAAACTGTTTTCACATATGTATTTATATGTAAAATCTTGTGATTTACAACTATCACTTTTCATTGATATTTTCAATAACTAAGAAATAATATTACAAATATAGAAAAATGTTATCAATGTTGACAGCAAAAAATTATATTTGTGTTTTCTAATCCTGGGATCATGATCAATTTAACTTTCATGTAATGTTATATAAAGGTTCTCTTCATGTTTTTAAATGAGAAGTATTTCGTTGTTAACTTGATGTTTACTTAACTTAAAAGTTGTCCAGGAGAGAACTTTTATGTTAAGTAAACATTAAATGAAGAACACCATGTGTTCTAGCCAGCCAATCATGCTGTGGGCAACACCAACACGGTTATTTAGTACTTTATTTGTTTGGTTATGGAATGCAGACAACATACTCACTATTGTTTGTTCGCAATACACGAACCCATGACCGGTATGTTACGATACGTGAACGTTAAGTTGATCGTGATCCCAACATAAAAGTTGTTTTCTACCGGAATCCTACTATAGTAGATATATAGTACTTAGGGTCTAACCATTAAATTCTATCCTATTTCTTTAGCTTTTCCATTTGATATTTAGAAAGTTTGAACTGCATTCATTCTTAACTAATAATAATTTTGATCTCGTATTAATATTAGGTTTATCATTTCTAAATGCTAGTTTGTTTCTATTGCATATTTAAATTAATTTATAAGTTTTGTAAATTATTAAAATCTTAACCTCATTATATATAATACAATAAAATAGATTAAATCACTAGTACCAGTAGGTACCGTATACTTGATACTTTCCAATTCTAATGAAAACACAGTTCCAAATAAACACGTGCCTGGTAAACATTTTGCCATCGACCTATTCATTCTTTATTGGAGAACTAATATATCATATTTAGCTTTACATTAAAAAAAATCTTGTATATGTTTATTGAATGGATATGACAAAGTTTTTTCTAAGTTGTGTTTCTTCTGACACTCTGTACAAACATGATTATATCATTTGATATCTTTTGTTCCAATAATATTATTGTTTATATTAATGCTGCGGCCTTAATGATAAAATGTATTTTTGCTACTCACTTTAAATATGAGAAAAATCATATTGTGCGGTAGCATGGTAAGTCCTACACGATAATCGTCACTGTTGAACCTCATGTCACATACTAGGAAAGCAACTTGACTTACACACAAACCGTTATTGAAAACCTAAATTCAAATAATGATTGTAAATATTGTTTGAACTAGATTGGCTATACTGGGTTTTATACATACAGTAAACACTTAACTATTCATGCTAATTATCGGTAGAAAGGGCAAAGGTATTTAAAAATAAGAAATTACCTAAATTTTCAATTCTCCATAGATCTTTATTTATTTTTTTTCAAAAAATACCCAGCTTAAAATATAAATTATGTATAGTAAGTTAAGAAAAGTTTGCAATGAAATAATGGTTTTATGCTTAGCCAACTTAAAATATTTGAACTTCTTGTAAAGGTAACGAAATGATTTTTGTAACTTTAATTTCCCTATTTGTATTTATAATGTTTAATTTTATGATTTAAAATCTTAACAGGTATTTGGTTTCTTTACCATTGCAAATTTTTTGTAAATTAAAAAAACCGGAATATTTTGTGTAAATTAAAAAAAACCAGAATATTTTGAGTTTTTTCTGTGATAAAAACTTCCACTCCTGTGAAGGATTTACCCTCAAATTGGAAGAGCCACAGTCAGGATTACTCTTTTACTACCCATTTTAAAGATGTATTCTAGGATAAAGGAGGCAAGTATATTTGATTTAAGCCTGTTACCTATATTATTTTCCAAGAATAACCCATTTTAGGTTACATATTAAAATATATTTTGTACGAGTAGACCACATATCAGATAAACACATGCAATTAAGCAAGAGTATACTGTATATTATCGCAAATATCTTCTCAATCTTTCCTGTGTAGTATTTATTATAATTATATGAATGATGATGAGACAAGGTATTAGCACTTCAATTCATAGAAATGATAAATAATTGAGTAGTTGATTGAGGGTATTCAGTATATAATTTATTTTAAATTTATTTTGATAATTCTTTTCTTGACTACACATGTAACAGTAACAAGTGTAAACATCAAATTATAATACTTTGGGAGCTGTCAAATTTTAAACAAAACACACAAAATTTATTATTCCTAAACAATTTAAATGTAAAAACATATTGTAAGCAAATAAAAACTAGGAATTCTTTGAAATAAATTCACTATTTTGTAATATTGAGATTGTATTTCTCTTAATATGAAAATGTTTTCAAAAGGTATACGTTATATCTATATACATTCCTGTGTAAAAGTCTGTATTATTAAATAGTTTTAAAAAGTATAAAATTTAAATATCAAATAATTTTTCAACATTATGGCCTATATTATATTTGGTTTTGAGAAAACCATATAGTGTCCCATCCATGGGAAATAAACTTATAATATCAAGGCCTGGTTTTTGATGTCTTTTTTTTTTCCTTTCTGTACATCACAGACAATCTCATGTATGCATAAATGCACCTATTTTATGGTTCCCTGGTTGTAGAAACATATATTTTACATTTTTTGTCATTTTGGTTCTTTAAGAAATATTTTTATGCTTTGAATAATTTTTTGTGTCTTTTATAAGCATTTATATTTTATAAATTCATAAACATAAAACATAAGGTTTTTCACCACTCAGTTGTTCGATTGACAAGATAATGGCGGATTCAGTTTAACTTGATACACTCTTTACTTGAGTGGGAGAGGGTCGCTATTGATCCTGAAGCAGGTATTTTTTAAATTAGGTTCATGCTTAGCGAAATGCAAAAATTTATTTGCTATAAGTTTTTCATTGCTTACAAATCTATTTTGGGTTTGATTTATAAAAGGACTTTCTCGAAATACTTCATGTGTATGCTTTATTAGTTTTCATTGACTTTTTTTTTTTCCTAATTTGAAGTCATTTTTTAACAGTTTTAATGTAATTGTATTGATAATTTTTTTGATCATTTTTGGTCATCAAAATTCTCTCCCTGGTAATTTATCACCAACCCCAACTTAGCTATTTCTGAGAGTACGTAATCTCACTTAGCACTAGTATCGTTATCTCTCACAATAGCGTAGATCTGAACTTTAGATAAACCTATTGTGTGAAATCAATTATTCCCCAGTAAGACGTATATATATTTTTAGAACAGTATTTATTTGTTCTCTTATAACTAAATAAACTCTATTTACTAAGTCACACTCCATAAAACAGCTTGATAATCACTGACAACAAGTTCTTATGAAGCGAGACTTTAGTTTATGTTCACAATATTTTTGTACGTGATTAATTATGTACAAATTTAAACCTTTTGTAATATACAAAATATAAATATTTATTAACTATTTATAACTATTTATTCTTTGTGTGTTTACTTTCAAACTCAAATGATAACATAAATGTGACTTTACAACTCTTTAAAATTAATTTTGTGTATTTTTAAAAGTTGACTTACACATATAATGCAGTTTGAAATTTATTTGAAAATAATTATATATACTCTCTTTAAATTTTGATGTACTATGCTTATGCCTAAAAATTTACCAATATGTATGATTTTTTGAAACAATCTGGTAGATATTTAAGTTTACATTCAATAAAAATAACAATTGCAATCTTCAAAGATGTCAATTTTTAAATAGGTTCTCGAAATGACTTATAAATTCCTATATTTCCTATACAAGCATACCCCGCACTTAGGACAGATTATGTTTCAGACCATTGTTGTAACTTGAAAATTGACACAACTCAAAGCCATGGACCTAACTGTCATAAATAATACCTGTAAAACTAAAGTAAAATGTAAAGTAAAGGCCTTAAATTTCTAAAAAGGGGTAAGCAAAAAAATCATTGGATGCAGATTCGTCATTTCACTAAGGTGTCGCATCTGCTAAGTAAGCACCTCAATTTCAGAACATGGTGGAATTTGAAAAACGGTTTAAGTGCAAACTGTCATAAGTTGCGATGTGCCTGTAATTTCAATATCTGTCCTGAATTCCTTATTATACAATAACACTGCAAGAGACTTGTGAACCTTTTTGTTAAAATCTCAAATCTTACACAAAATAGGGATATTTCAATTCTTTTAGCCGCATTAAAATTAATAGACATATCCAAACTAAATTCAATAGTTCAAATATTGGCTGGGTAAACTTTTTTTTCTATATAACTTATTTATCTAACATAGGAGAATAGTGATAGTACCGATATTGTTATTGTTAGCACCTCATCTTACTACCTGTCCAGGTTGTACACAAATTTACTAATTACTTTGTTGAATTAGGTTGAATTTTGAGGAAATGTACCTTCATTTGCATGGAGGGAGAGTGGAAAACCATTTAGGAAAAAAGTACACCCGACTGGGATCGAACCCCAATCTCCCCATCATCGGCAATCCAGTATATTGTGAGAGTGACACCTTAGTAAAACCATGCGGGCAAGAATCGCAATATTAAATAAATTTGTATATTCAGCAGAAACTGCATTATGCTCTTTGTTTAACGTTATATATAGTGACAAAAATTAAACATTTTGAAAAGGTCATAAAAGTTACATTCTTTAGAGCAGTGCATTTCCAAAACATTCTTCAGTCACATATCCCTTTAGAGGACAGGGTCTAATCAATGTACCCCTTCCAGATCATCATAAAAAATTGCCTGCTATCTTGTAAATTATAAACGATTCCAAATTTGAAAAAAAAATTCTAATGGAAAGCTATAAAAAAGCATTAATAAACGCCTGTGATATCACATCAAAATCTGTGTTAATTTGTTTATCAGACCTACCACTATTAAAGAATATTTTATGATGAATAAAACTCAGTGGTTTGTTGCGTATCTCTTTAATTCCACACTTTGGTAAACACACTAGAGGGGGAAGGAAAACATATTTAAGGAGAAGAATTTCACTATAAAAACTTTAATGCCTGACCAGCAATAATTATAATACCAAGTTCACTGATATTGGTTGATTGTATTTATTATAAAGGATGTACACGTTTTGTTGTTGACTCCTTATACAGTTTACTATCCAACTTTTTTACTTTCTCTCTATCTTAAAGGTAGAGAAAGTATGGTGATCGTCAAAAAAATTGAACTCGAGATTTTGATGAATCTTGACATTTCATGACTCCCTGAATCCGAAAAAGTGGTTTTTGAATTTCCGTCTGTCTGTCTGTCTGTACCTCCAACTAGAGCCTAAACTAT
>CABFWO010001495.1:78461-108417 GCA_902155825.1 Timema genevievae | reverse complement strand
GAGAAACTAAACAACTTATCATTGCAAAATTGTAGGACTATTAGAAATAAAAAACTTTTATTTGACATATATTTTTATAAAAGCAACAGTTTCTGAGATATTTGCAAATATATTAATACAATTTTGTGAGCTTTAGTTGTAAACATATACTACTTAAGTCTTAACGCAATAATTCTCCAATGCCATAGAGTAATTAAATATAAGTATCTAAAAAAGTATGTTATTTTTCCTTAAAGCTCTTGGGAGAAATGTTTGCACAGCAATGATCTATCTCCATTTTAGACTCAATAGTCAATATTTACATTTTTTATTGATCAAAATGTATAAATGAATAATTAAATATCAATGCGATGACTTGAAGATCTGCAACACCTTATAAAATTTTAAAATTTTAACCAGAAATCGAAATTGTAATACGAAGTGTTTACCATTGTGGAAGACATTAAACTGTTTGAAATGCTCTTAGATGGACAAAGATGCGCCTCTTTTCTCATTGATTATATATCATTGTATATTATTTTATGCGTGTTCTTATGTGGAGTGGTGATGATATAATGTACATTATTCCATTCAGAAATATTGTGAGTTTATAGAAAGAGAGAGAAAGTCTGTGCGGTGCGCCGTACCATTTATTTTAACAATGCGATATATATATAGTTTTTCCTAAGTGGTTTTACACTCTCCCTCCATGCAAATGCAGGTACATTTCCTCAAAAATAATGCTATTCTTATCTATACAATTATCTTGGCTCACAAAAATTAATGTCCTGAAAGTTAATTTACTGACTTTTTTAATTACTTTCATAACTGAAATCTCAATTCATGAATTTCCTCGATGGGTAGACAACATGTATAAGTTTAGTTTTCATACATATATTTGTATAAGCTTAGTTTATTTATATATATATGTTATCTACCAGTCTTGAAAATTCATGAATTGAGATTTCAGTTATGAAAGTAATTAAAGTCATTAAATAAACTTTCAGGACATTAATTTTTGTTAGCCAAGTTGTTGTATAGATAAGAATAGTATTATTTTTGATACTTTGCTCAAATTTATCTCAAATTCCCAATACATAAATAGAATGAGTATGAAAGAATTCAAGAGGGAACAACCTATAGAAATGTCAAGAATGTGGGTGGGATCTCCTTAATAGTTACTCGCTTTTTTTCGTTGAGGATATTTTACATAATGGAAAAGTCATTAAATATGATTTAAATAATTTGGTGGACACTTTGTAATATGTTGTTTTATGAATGTTATATTTTCTTAAGCTAATTTAGGCAACAACAATGTAGGTAGACCCTCCTAACTCAGTAGGTAGCACACTACTGACTGATCTAAGGTGTGGAGACTTTAAATGTTTCTTTGCAGTATAATTAGATGAATGTCCATTCAATACTGATATAACAGTTATTTTTAGTGAAATAAATTCTACAACAGTTATCAGGAGTGTTTTATCTATTTGAACTGTAAAATGTGATTTTTTTTATAGTTTCAACAACTTACTCAAAAATATATATTTTATCTTCTTTAGATTTCAAGAAGTAACATAATAACACAACACATTTTAGGTTTTTAGGGACTATGTATTAATTTCGTTTTTAATAAATATAATGAAATAAGAGTTAAATTTGTAAGCTAAGTTTTATAACCAGACTTAGTATTTGTTATGCAAATATTCAAAAATTCAAAATCGAAAAAGAAAAATTGCTCTCATACATAATATGCCTACTTCCTCTTCTCCAAAAGTATACTTTTGGCTGTACAACCGATATACACTTAAATTAATACAAGGATACCTATTTTAGTGATAAAAATAACTTTTAGACACTAAATTTTCTTAGAAAATGAAATTAATTGCTTGTGGCCAAATCACATATGGACACCACAAATGTTCTTATGTTTGTATCTTACTTGACCCTTTTAGTGCCACAAACCAATTTGATCGTCTTTCCAGTTTTGCGTTAGTTTTGGTGTTACCCAATAGAAAAGGTAGGGGAGGGTTTTTTAACACCACATCTTACTACCTGTTTAAGCTATATGGATATGTACTAACTATGCTAGTGAGTTAGGGGTGATGAAGGTTAAATATAAAAAGGAAGTGTACCTGCATTTGTATGGAGGAGGCGAGGAAAACCATTTTAGAAAAACCACCCTCAGTACACCTGACCGGGATTTGAACCCTGATCTTCCTGTCATCAGCAGTTTAGTCTAAAACAAGAGTGACGCCTTAGATCATGTGGACACCGAAGCAGATAAGATTGTATTATTTCACTAGAAAGAGATAATTTCTCTCTCTTATAGAACAGTGAATGTAGATAAAATGATAGAACTATCTGTAAAATCACTTCATAAATAACAGACTGGCAGTTTTTCCTGTACAACCTTGCAAATGATGAAATAACCACCATGGCGCTCTTACTACACAAATCCATTATGAGCATGGCACTAAAAGGGTTCAATCTTTATCCAGGGTGTCCAAGGACTTCGAAAAGCCAGGGAATTTTAAAATATAGTTTGGCTGGACACTTTGTTATCCTTGATATGCAAAGAAATTAAATTGTGTATATTTTCCTTCTAGATTTGAAGGCGTTCGAGAGACGCCTGACAGAAGTGATAGCCTGCCTGCAGCCATCCACCAACAGATGGAGAAGTAAGGTTTCTATTATTATTATCTATCAGAAATAACAAATCAGTGTTTTGAGTGGTAGATTCATTCCAAAGATTTTTGGGCAAGTTGAAAAACTGCAAACGTGGCTTGGATACAATGTATTAGTTTACTAGGAACAACATCTATTATACTTAAAGTAATGCTTGATAGCATTGCTAGTTGCAAGTCTAACTACCATAACCACATTTATACAAAATCTGTGTAAGTCAAGGAATTACTGTATACCAGTACACATTAAAATTTTATGGCTAATCCTATTTTGTTTACAAATAAATTATACAGTTACTTGAAAAATTGATACATTAGCAATAATGTGTATATTTTGTGACAGGTGACATTTTATCTTCTTTGTATGTTAAAAAATAAAGTTTAGATCTTACTCATAACTCAATTATTAGGTGTGTAGTAGCATGACTCTTTAAGACAACCTTGACACAACTCACTACAAGGTTTGTTTGTCTAATATTCAGGCTAATTGACCATTAGATGGGTTCTTAAAAATGGACCTTTTCACTTAGATTGAAGGGGCAATGGCTTAAGTATCTATTAAGTAGCCTGGAGTATACTAATAAAAATTACTTTAACACTTTATTCATAACATTTCTTATGTTTAAAAGTTCACATTAAATCTCATAAGTAAAAACCACAAACTTTCAAATAAATTATCTAGACTAAGGGAAGTATGTGGAAAAACTCAGTTGGACAGAGTCAGTAACGAATGAGTGCGGTTTGAAAGGGAATTCAACAGGTCAATGTAAAAGAAGTGTCTTATGTTATTTTGGGCACGTTGAAGGTAGAGTGTGTGGATCATAAGGAAGGGGTAGGCCAAGTAAGAAGACATGGCTGAATGTTGTAGACAAATGTGTGAAAAGGAGTTTTAAGAATAAAAGAGAAATGTGCATGAATATTGTTGAAGCGAAGGGAGTATGCAAGGATAGGGAAGTGTGGAGAAAGTTAGTGAAGATGGATTAAGTATGGAGCTGTTTTTTGAGCTAGGCCTATATGCACAGTTTCTTGCCTACCCCAAAAGGAAACGGTGTGATAAGGTATGTATGTATTGTATATACATAGGCATTAAAATCATACCATTATGATTCTTTAAAATAATATATTGTATAGGGCTAGTTGGAAAATAATGTATATTCTACTTGAATACAACTTTTTATTATATAAAAATGTTCTTAATTGTAAAACTCGTATCGGTGGCGTAGTTGGCTAACGCGCCAGTCGGGTTGAGCCAGACCACCGAGGACGGGGAGATCGAGGTTCAAATCTCAGTCGGGTGAACTGGGGGGAGGGGGTCCTAAATGGTTTTCCACTCTCCCTCCACGCAAATGCGGGTTCACTTCCTCTAACTTCAACCTTCCCAATTCCTAATCCATTAGTGTAATTAGTACTTAAGCGTATAACCCGAACAAGTAGTAATACGCTGTGCTAAATAATAATAATAATAATAATAATAATTATTATTATTATTATTATAATTATAATAATAATAATTATAATAATAATAATAATAATAATTATTATTATTATTATTATAATTATAATTATAATAATAATAATAATAATTATTATTATTATAATTATAATAATTATTATTATTATTATTATAATTATAATAATAATAATAATAAAAAATTGTAAAATTCAATTTTGGTAATAAGGACCTTTTAGGTAATACTAACGATTTTTTTACAGACAACATTGATAACATTTTACTGTATCATTAGTGTTATTTTATAGCAGTTTGTCAAACTCGTTTGTCTAAGGGCCATATTAAAAACTTAACACTGATATTTTCACTGTTTCAAGAAAAAATAACTTCAATTTGGTCCCTTTTTATTACAAAAACCCCACTTCAGTGGCCGCATGGTCCAAGGCGCTACTCTCACAATATATTATGCTGCTGATAATGGGGAGGTTGTGGTTCAATCCCAATCGGCTGTACTGAGAGTGGTTTTCCCTAAATGGTTTTCCACTCTCTTTCTCTCTCTCTATCTCTCCCCCCCTCCACATAAATTTGGGTACACTTCCTTGAAATTCAACCTTCCACATCCCTAACCCATTAGCGTAATTAATACATATGTAATAACCCAACAGAGTGGTAAGATGCGTTGCTTAAAAAAAAAATAGGTTTCAGCCCATTTTCCCAGTTACCATCAAGCATTCTTAAAATAAAAATGAACCCTCTATGAAAATTTTGAATTTGATGAAATGAAATGTGACAGGGTATAACGCCCCCAAATGGTGTGTTTCTACAACTTTGATATAAAGGAAAATTGGACCGCATTGTATGTTTGTCCCTCATAAAGTCAGCGGCTCACACGGAGTCATGGATTGGGTCACATGCGAGGCGCAAGTTTGACATGCCTGTTTTATTGGTATTTATAATATCTATCAATAGTAACAACTGCAGATCACATGACTTGACTATATATACATGAAAGTAGATATATTAACTTTTCTAGCTGTCGGATAAGGTTCTCCCTATGGAATTGGGGCTTTAGAATGTTTTTGAAATGTTTTTGCAGTTTTGCTCGCTGTCATCTCCATCTGCACAGCTGTAGGAGCATGGCACTGGATCACAGACCCCCACACATCAGCCGTTTCCTTCACTCAATCTCTCTGGAACCATCCATTCTTTACCCTCGCCAGTATTATTCTCGGTAAGATTACCATAAATATGTACAATGGTGGTTGAAGGCAGAAAGAAGCTGAAAATGTCAGGGATCTTTTTTTTTTCAGGGAAAACAAGAAAATATTAGGGAAGTTAGCTAAAAAAAGAAGACAAAATCATGGAATTTTAATACTAGACTAATAAAAACCCATTAATTTTTCACCTAAACACTAAAATAAAATTGATGTAAATTGAATTTACATGGAAAAGAGCGCTAGGCTGAATCAACATGTAAAAAGAGCACTCACTGGTTGTTAAAGCTTGTCCTTAAAAATGCATTTGTTTTTTTAATGTTTTATTTAAACAATTTCTACCCTGGTATCACTCAGGCAATCCTCCTAAACCTCAAAATAAAAGTGAGATTTTGGTTCTAAAATATTTAAAAAAAAATGCATTTTACCATTATATACAGAGCCACAAATAATACCTAGAACATTAAATACTATAACCTATCAATCTAGAAGATTATAATGAATCTTTAGGTTTTATGTCTGCCCAAGCCGAAAAAAGTTGATTTTACCATTCTCTCAAGTCACTGGCCACAGATCTGAAATGATTTGATGGATTTTATTCAAAATCATTGTTATAGGGCAATACCTCAAGACTTTTTTTCTCTAAATTTAAGGGTACTGACGAATAATTTTTTTTTATTCCAAATTTTTTGAAAATGGTTTTAAGGATTTTGTTTAACTTTGACTTTAAAAATAATAAAGTAGGCATATTTGGTTTTTGGATAAAGATTTTTTGAAGGGTAGTTTACTGATGAGTGATTTTCAAAGATTAAAAACATTTGAAAACAAATACTTTTTAGTGGTATACTGATAATTGATTTTTCTAAAATTTGAAATTTGCTAAAAATATTTGAACAATTTGCTTTAAAATGTATATATAAAGTGTGTTTATTGTTATTAACAAGATTATATGTTAATGAGGAAAAATTACTTAAAGGTTCTTTACTAAAATCCTAATTTTGAAAATTTTCTATCAAGCTAAAATACACAATATGAGAAAGTTTATGCAATTGTATTGTACCATTTATTTTTAATGTATTATCAATTTAATAAACTGAACTATCGCTATTCATCGAATAAATTTGTTTATGTATGCACAGTATCTTACTATACTAGGCTATAACCACTTGATTACATTAGTGGAGTAGAAATGGTAAAGGTATAATTTAGAGTAAATGTACTCATATTTTCTAAGAGGAAGATTGTGAAATAATTTAGGGAAAACCACGCAGTATACTCGACCAGGATTCATACCTAAATCTCTTCATTATCAGAATTCCTGTCTTTTGCAAGTGTTAGGTCTTAAACAAGACCTTATAAAACTTATGTGCTGAAGGGCCACATTGAGAATTTAAATGCACAAGAATAGGCTGCCAAGTAAAATACCTTTTTTTTTTATCGCCGCAATTAATTATTAAAAAGAAAATACATACACGTCATACAAACGCAAGACATCCGCTTTGGTGGTTGCGTGGTTCTAAGGCGCTACTCTCGCAGTAGACTAGACTACTGATGATAGGGAGATTGTGGTTTGAATCTCGGTCGAGTGTACTGAGGGTGATTCTTCCAAAATGGTTTTCCATTCTCTCTCCACATAAATGCAGTTACACTTCCTATAAATATAACCTTCCTCATCCTAAAACCTTTAGCGTAATTAGTTCATGAGCATATATAAAAATAAATTATCCTCCAATAAAACAGAACTTTATGATATGAATGCAGTTTTTTCATATATTTCATTATTTATTTATTTTATTTAATGTCAGGTGTAAATTGCATTTTTTAGATTATTAAAATTGCTTATAAATATGCATTTTTAACTGTTTGTGTTGGTCACAGTGGTCCTGTTTGTGTTGGGCATCCATAAACGTGTGATAGCTCCGTCCATCATCACATCTCGCACGCGAGCTGTGCTCGGAGACTTCAACATGTCTTGTGACGACACCGGTAAACTGATACTTAAACCTCGGCCCACAACAACGTGAATACAGCTGCAGCACACTCACTCCATTTGATAGTGTAACCAAGAAGTTAATTTTTTTTTTGTAAAACATCTCAGTTTATTAAGAATCATACAATACATTTATTTATTACAGTAAAATGGTGTAAAACAAAATGCAAATTAAGGTATTATATAACCCTACAGAGCTTACAAAAAAAAACCTTTTGGCCAAAATAAGTAAAATATTACTTCAGTAGATACATCTAGCCCATCCGACATCTTAGCTCAGTCGGTAGTCTCTGTCTACTGAGCTAAGGGTCCTGGGTTTGATTCCAGGCGCAGCTGAAAAATTTATCATTGGTGAAATGTGGGTTTACCCTTTCACAGTGATGAATTAACAGCCGGGGACTGGATGTTGTGTCTGTCCTAGTCTTAAGTTAGATTATAAGGTATATGAAGCCACGACAGGCCTAGCAAGTCGGTAGTGGAAAATATATGGCTTGAATAGAAAAACTGACCCAAGCCATAGGCTGGAAACAGTGATGGATGTAAAAAAAAAATAGAGAGTTTAATTTTCTTCACATGGTGATATCAACATTTCTTGAATAGCTCTCACTATGTGACATTTTAACAGGACTTTTCTGCTTTATTTAAAATGTTCATTGTTTATGAAAGAAAGCAACGCTATACAATCAAGTATATGAAAGGCAAAGCTTGGGGGATGATGGATTATAGTTACGGAAATCATCCATATCTCAATTATAATCGAATATATTTAAAAATGTCACTTGGACACGAGAATCAAACTCAGAACTTTAAGCTTTGCGTGTCAATGTTCTACCACTGAGCTATTCAGAGGTCATCCCGTTTTAAGGTAAAGTCTGTCCTGGATGTATTAAATCATCAGCTACAAGAGCTATCATTGATATCACAGCTAGCAGCGACTCAATTGTGGCTTTATACTGTCAATAGTACATATTCATTGTACATTCGAAGCAGGATGATCCCTAAATAGCTCAGTGGTAGAGCATTGGCGCACTAAGCCAAAGGTCCTGGGTTTGATTCCCGTGTCTAGGTATCATTTTTCAATTTATTCGATTAAAATTATTATGTTCAAATGCCGCGATACTCATAACAAATATTCAAGTAATGTTGAGATTGCTGTGTGTAAAAAATTAAACTCTTATGTTTGTTCTGAAGCAATATTTGATTTATTTTGATTAAAAAAAGTTTTGATATAAAAACGGCCAAAACATTGGCCGTTGGCCGTTTGGCCAAACAAAACTTTTCTCGCGTTCCCTACATCCCCAGCTTAACATGCAAATTCACAATATGAATGTAATAAAATATTACTAAAAAATAAACATTTATTTTAAAAGTGAAGGACATTGAATAATAGGGGGTAAAATGCTTTTTTATAAATGTTTATCTCTTACAATTTTATATTTTAAAATTAAGTGACATAATTTTTTATATAATTAGAAACTTTCAAACTGTAACAGTTAAACACTTGGCAAAGAGATTTTTACATTACACATTCAATGTAAATTTTAATCTAATAAAGCATGTCATATTTTTTTTTCACGATCATACATTAATTGCTTGCAAACACTCTTAATTAAGAATATATATATTTTCAACCTGCTTAGTGTGATAAAGTTAATTTGTTAAGCAACAAGTTAATATACCCTTGGGTAGTACCATAATTTATTATCTAAGTCTATAAAGCTCATTACATTTTTTTTGTATCAGATTTCTAACCATTTTTAAAGACATAATTATTGTGCTGAATTATACCTCTTACAATTTTGTTTTTAACATTTGTAATTTGGGTCGAGTCAAATGTATTTTGTAGTTAAGGGACGATAGTTCTCTAGTGTCTCATATTGTTAATGAAGAGTAGATAATAATTAGTAATGTTTTTTTAGCTCATGAAATTTGTTTGATGTAAAATTTAATAACACATCCACATTTTAGCTTCAATTTACTATTTTGTTTGTTTGCCGAGTGTTTAGTTATTGACAACTAGGTTGGTTAAACTATAGAAAAAAAGATTTTTGCTGGATTATAAGTAGGACATTCAAAGAAAGTTAATGTCAATTGTATGCTCTTAAACTAATGAATTTGCACATTATATGTGAAATATGTTTTAAATCAGTTATCACTTTAGAAATTTCTCAAAAGTTGAACTGTAGTGTTGAAAAGAGTATAGCATTGCACTGGTAAAGTTATTAATTGGCTAAACTATAGAATGGATATAAAACTGTGAACCAGATTGATAAATCTGTTAGATTATTAAGGAATTTTGAAATATGTAATTTCATTTTGTAAATATAGAACCTATATAAAAAATAGATACATGCATGTACAGTTCAATTTTCATAAGGACCTTATCTGACAAAATTTAATAGATCTACTTTTATGAATTCAAATGTTAAATTATGGGATCTGAAGCTGTCTTTTGATGAATATATTGTCAATATCTATAAAATAACATTAAGCCTAATATAGGGAAATATTATAAATGTTGACTGCAAAAATTTTTTAGTATTTTCTAAAATACCTTCCAATGAAAATCGGCTAAAAACCGGGCAGGAAGAAATAAAATGAGATTTATTGTGTCTGTTTGAATCAAAGAAAAGTGTGTCTCAAGGTACGTCTGCTAGTTAAATAATATTGACATTATTATATATGGCTATGTCTCTTTCAACAAGAACACTACTAATCTTAGGTCCAAGAAAAAATAACATTTTATATTTTATTAAAATAATTATAATGGCATATTATAACTCACGTAAGTATTTCAATACCTCATCATATTTATTATCTATCAAGAATTCTTAGCTTCCGATCACATGTTAATTTCTGCCCACATAAGCTGATCATTGTGTTTGTTACACAATTTTAACAGCAATCCACCAACAAAGATCTTTTAATTTCAACCGATGATTCACCAGGGTTTATACAAATTCCTGAAAGTAGACCAACTGTAAGCTGCATCTTATTTGAGAGCCAGCGCTTTACAAAATGTGCTACACAACTGAAAATTAAATGCTAACTAGTAAGTTTCTCTAAAAAACACTTTATTCTCCAATTTGTTTTTATAAGTTCCTCTCAATAGTTGCATTTTTAATCCAAGTAGATCTGACTTTGGAAGATTCGATCTGAAGGACACTTCTCGGGAACACCAATTTTCTGAGATAGGTGCCTCTAACCATGAATACCGTCAATTCATTCCTTGATGTGAATCTGTTCCTTGAAAACAACCAAATTCGCACCACTGTACATATAAAACCCACCAATCACCAACAATACCTCCACTACCATAGCAGCCATCCTTTATACATAAAAAGGTCTCTATCATTCAGTCTTGCCACCCGAGCCAAACGGATATGTTCAGAACCCGATGATTTAACTGAATATTGTAAACAACTCTCCACAGTTTTAGATAAAATGTTTCACAACACTGCTTGGCCTGTCTTTTAGACTTACACAGCTTCACTTCTTCTTCCATGGTTGAAATTCTGCGAAGAACATGTCAGGACGTGGAAAAAGTTCTCTGTAGAAATCTACATTGTATTGCAAGTTTTGGCCACTTTCATCATCTGCAAGATGTTTAGAGATCACTTTTTGGATGTTTGAGAGAAGCTGGTTGTGGTTTCGGCAGCGTTCCTTTAATTGCACTATTACATTGTCTAAAAATTGTATAAATATTGCCATCCTGTAGTATTGCTCTGGACCTGACGCTGGAACATTTTCTCTATGAACCTGATGCACAGTTGATCTGGGCATTGTGATAGTGCCACCAACATTTGAAGCCAGTATTAATGCTATTGCATACAGTGTCTTAAATTCTTCTTCGGAATTACTGCATTGCAGTTCAAAAACTTCCAAAACTGCATTAACATGAGAGCAGACTTCAGAAATATCAACCTCTACTTTTTGAAGTGCCTTTGACAGCTGTTTCTCAATTACAATGAGGCACATTAAAAACTGTCTTGCAGTAATGCACTCTAATAATTGGCGTGACAAATTTGAAGTTTCTCGATTTTCTGAAGACTGAAGTTTTTTTTCAGTGCATTAACTACTGGCCTATACACTTATTTGAATCTCATAAGCGCCTCATGTTTACTAGCCCATCTAGTTTCGCAAAGAGACAGGAGTGATGATCGTTTTGAAGTAGGCGAATCTTAGACAGTAGAAAGCTATCTGGAGAACAGACTATACACAATTAATTTATATAGGATATATATAAATAAATATATATATATATATATATATATATATATATAGAGAGAGAGAGAGAGAGAGTTAATGTTGCCATTATTTTGAGGGAGGGGTTTTTAACCCCCAGCATATGCCCATGCTATATATGCTAAAGTAAAAGAAGGAGATTTGAACGATTTTGTTAGCATGGCGACTTGAAAACTATGTACAATTAGTTCATCCTGAAAGGTAGCAGTCTTTCCTTAGTAGAATACACCATGACACTATCATATAAGCTATATCATAGTGGAACGACAGAAGGGTTAACTACGGGTACAAAAATAAAATATTTTTAGACCCTAAGGTTTTCTCTTGGTATTTAGATCCTTGAGCGGATACGTTTATCAAAATTATATATCTACAGCTTATTTAAATTTTTTTAGAATGAACTGTAATGTATCATTTCACATGGAGTCATGTCTTTGTATCAAATTAACTACTCTCGAGATTACATAACCCGATCATCTTGTGAAGGCCAAGCGAGACAAGTCTACTAGGAGCATCACTTGCGCCTACACTTGGCACAAACGAGCCCGCAAGTGACAGAGTCACTAGTTTCTCACTCGAGTGAATAACAGCCTAGGTCGTCTCAAGCTTAGGAAATACATCAGCAACCAAGGTAACGTACTCAAATGAGGTTTCTATAATTTATAAATTAATTTCTACAAAGAAGGATGGCAAATCAGAGGCTCGATAGTCAGGAGTTTGAATCCCATACCGAGGCTTTGTTGCGTTTTTTTATCGTCGCGTTTTACTAGCTTTTCAGGTTTTACTCATATAGGATAAATTTCTTTAATGATCTAGGAATGAGGAAGGAAACATTTGATTATTTATCTACTCGCATCTTCGTGGAAGGATAGTGGGAAACCATTTAGGAAAAACAACCCTCAGTAGACCTGGCCGGGATTCAAATTCCGACCTCCCTGTCGTCAGCAGCCCAGTCTAACGCCAGAGTGAAGGCTTAGACTCTTCGGTCACTGAAACAGGTTGTTGAAATATTTAATCACATGTCTTCACACGAGCTTTTCAACAAGATACAAATAAATTATCAACCATAATATACTTCTCAATCCTTTTCTATCAGATTAGTCGACCTCAGTGGTCTTGAGGTAAAGTGTTCGCCTCAGGAAATAATGTTCGTGGGTTCAAACCCAGCCAGGGTCAACAGATTTTTATTGAGTGATAAAATTGCGTAGCACAACTTCTTTAAGAGGGGGATTAAAGCCGTCAGTCTCAGGTTGATTGTGGCATTTAAAAGAACCCTGAAGGTATGTGAAAATATCTTTCCCAACAAAATTGGTAGGCCCTTTCACTCTATTTAATAGAAATTCTCTTGTGCTGATATAATCAGTCGGTTCAGAAAGTGTACCCTAAAATGTCTAAAATAAATACATTAAATGTACTTGTCAGCAGTCTGCACATTAACAATTAGTCGTGCAAATGCAAATATACATTTTAGGGCCTTAAAAATATCAGTATGAAATAACCAAAGCTATTATATACTTTTAGTAAGGATTTACTCCATCTAGATAACATATTCTAAAAATTTAAAAATGACATCTGGACACGGGAATCGAACCCGGACCTTTGGCTTAGTACACCAATGTTCTAACTATTATATCTACAGTAGCCCCATGGCTTCTTTGGTGCTGTCTTACAGCTAAGAGCTGACGGCTTTGAAAAGTTACCAGACCAAATTATGTATCCCTACGCCGAACCATAGGATCTGCAAAAACATGTGTTTAGCAGCTGTCTCTTCTGACAGTCAAAATTTAGATATATACCTAACTGTTAACTGTCAGAAGTCAGCTGTGAACTGTCAGTCAGCACCAAAGAAGCCACGAGGCTACTGTAGATGCAAGTAGATCCTCGTTAAAAAGATAATCGCTTTGACTATTTGATTTTTAAATATGCGATCCCTTACAATTATAATAATTGTACAAGTGGCAGCAATAAGCCAACTTCCGAGTCGAAGGTGGCTGCATTATCTGATAGCTCGTGATCGTAATAAAATCACACATTTGTAGCGATGATTTCCGCTAAGTCCATCATAGAGACTGCCTTAAAATATGAGTGAAGAATGACCCTGAGCACGGGACGATTCCTGGAGTGGTTAGAGTAGTGTGTATTAAGCCAAAGGTCCCGGGTTCAATTCCCATGTCCAGGTGTCATTTTTCCATTTTCAGAATTAAAAATACCAGTTTGGCAATTTAATGCTGCTAACTTATTAGTTTTGGTACATATCTAGAAAAGGAACATCCACTTAAGTGGTCAAATGGTCTGAGGCATGTGTCTTCAACCTTTTAGGGTCCAAGGGCTAAAGTTTCTGATTTTTGTTGGCTCGCGGGCCACAATACTGTACCGACAATATTAGGATTTAACACTTAGACCATATATATATATACACTCAGGACGCAAATTATATATATATATTATATTATATATATATTATATATATATATATTATATTATATATATATTTTATATATATATATATAATATATATATATATATATTATATTATATATATATTATATATATATATATTTTATATATATATATATATATAATTTGCGTCCTGATTGTATCAGTGGTGAAGAGCGAACATAAACAATCCCGACTATGTTCGAATACTCCCGACTATGTCCGAACACTCCCAACTATGTCCGAACACTTCTGACTATGTTCTAATCAACCCGAAATAGTACTCTCTCTCGTCCAGTGTTGCCAACTGTACGATCTGGATACTACTTTTGATATCATTTCAACACCTGTACAATCCAATTTTAGGATATTTTCTAAAAGTAATATCCTGTGACCCTGCTATAAAGTAACAAACCTTACATAAATTATTATTGTTTATAAAAATCGGCGGGTTCATCAACATAATGTCAGAAAGTAGTATCCTACCGGTCTAAATACAATCCATTTCAGGTGCACGTTTATCGCTAGAGGCTATAAAGTTGGCACTTCTGCTCTCGTCTACTAGAGTAGTCATTCGCAGGTTTAAGGTGAATTTGTATCGCAATGTAATATTTTTCTTCACATATAAAGCCAAAATAGTTGATTAAATAAAATCTGTATCTATTTTACTATTTAATTATGTAAAATATAAATCTGTATTTGTCTTTTTTTTCTTTTGAAATAAATTTATATTTTTCATGAGCCGGTGGGCAAAAAAAAATGTTACGATAAGCTGCGGTTTGAAGACCAGTGGGCTAAGATATCTTTCTCGCGATAGACTGGACTGTCGATGATGGGAAAGATCGGGGTTCAAAGCCCTGTCGAATGTACAGATGGTGGTTTTACTTAAACAGTTTTCCACTCTCCCTCCACACAAATGTGGGTACACTTACTTTATATTCAACCTTCCTTGTCCCTAACATATTAGAGTTATTAGTATATACTTACCTATAGCCTGAACGAGTAGGAAAACGTGGGGCTTTAGTTTTTTTTAATGAATAAAATGGAACAATCTTTTCTATTTAAGACTAACGTCAACAAAGTTTTCATATCTGGATATCTGGAGGATTAATTAAGTTATCAATAAATGTATTCATGGATAAGTGTATGAGGGATGCTTGTGAGGGTGCGGTTGATGTACTTTTGGACACTGTAAATGTGAGAGTGCTGCTATATGCAGATGTCGCCATGGCTGAGAATGAAAGTGAATTGCAGAATGCATAAAATCGTTTTACTGTGGTGACATGCAGAATTGATTTTCCTATAAATGTCTCCAAAACTAAGGTGATAGTTTTTGATAAGGATGGATCAGGAAATGATTGTCAGCTTAGTATAATTGGAAAACTGTTAGAACATGTGAGTGATTTTGTGTACCGGTATTTGGGCAGATTGTTCTGTAAAAATGGCAGGATGGATGGTGAAATCGACAGATGGGTGAATGCATCTCGAAGAGTAGGTAGTTGGAAGTATGTGGCCTATTGCAAGGAATTAAAGTGTTACGCCCTCTCTATTACCTCGTAGTTTAAGGCCACCGTAAACAACATAACGAGTATAGAGGGGCATAAGCTAAGTAAAATACAGATTAAATAAAAAAAAAAAAGGCAGAGATTTTAAAGTAAATAGTCATTTAATAAGCAAGTTTTTTCAACAACATCAATATTGTGGCCTAGACAATCCTAGTAGCGAAAGTATTTGCCAACATAGATAAACATAGGAAAACATTCTTTGGTAAAACACACCCTAAACATTATTATTATTTATTAATAATGGTTTAGTAAAGAAAACCTAATTTTTTTATTGTTAATTTCCTTGTTAGGACAATTAGAACTGTGTTAATATCAAAAATTAAAGATAACAGCATTTAGGTTATTCTCACAAGATATACGTGAACATAGAATTGACTATTCCTGAAATCAAGTCGACACATAGAATGTCCCTATACAGTATAAAGTTCATTACGTAAAGTCTCTCAATAATAATATTTAAACAGTCCAATTATTAACGTTAACTCCATTAGTTGACACGTCCAATATCTTAGTTTCAAAAATATATAATAACATAAGAAATGTTCTTATTACCGAGTCAATTGTTGTTATGTCTCCTCGATAGAGATGAGTCCACATTTTCACGCGGTGCTGGTGAAAATCCGCGTGAATGGCGACAGGAGCTGTAGATGTTGGCAGCGATAGAGATGGAGTACAGGCGTTCAGTTAGACGAGACATCATACGTCTAATAATTCACGACGCGGTATAGTGTTGCACTTCTATATAGATTTAGTCTATCCATTGCCTTCGGTAGTCGCACTTCGGACCGTATGACCACCAGTGCCGGTCATTAGTCAACATAACAGTTTAAATGTACGTTCAGATCTAATTACGAGAATACGAACTAATTCTCGTACCGGACCAATCCCGTCGACTCTGGATTCTTCACGTACATAATTGAATAGCGTACCGAACATTTAAAGAATATTTAAATGTTAATTCTTCTTTACTTTACTCGTATAGCAATACTATCACACGGGTCCCTTGTAGAACTCCGACTGTTCATTCGTACAGCATAACGACCACACGGGTCCCTTGCTATTTTTTGACTGATCTTTTCTTGTTACAGCACAACGACCACACGGGTCCCTTTTAGTAATTCGACTGCTTATTTTACAATAATGAACATAGGTTATATACAGTGCTAGTTGCGTATCACAAAAAGGGGGGGGTGGTAACCTTCCATTTGGTCGGCGACGTAGTTGGGCAGGTGGAAGTCTCGCCATCTCTTGGGAATTCAGCATGCAGGTCTATGATTGGATGAACCGCTCGGCCCAACGGTTTTGGTGTCTTACTTTTCAAATCCTCCCTGGACGATTGGCTAGCTACGTATAGTGGTCAGTAGTTAGCTCTGGCGAGGTCAGGTGACGTCATCTTGCCTTGATAGAATTATTATCGTGAATTTGCGCCCGCTAGTATCCAACTAGACGGTTTACTGTAAGCAACAAGTGCGGGTACTCACAGCACCTTTGCCCCACTCGCCGAATTAGGACGTTTGTTTAACTTGCGAGCAATCTTCGTGTCTCGGACAGCAGATCCAGATGGTGAGTAGTAGTATGGAATTATTATTAGAAATTGAAGTGTGGTTGTTGAAGGAGTATAGGGCAGAAAGAAACGTATTAATTAAAGAACTGTATTAGGACTGGATTTACAATAGTGAAGATTACTATTGTTTTGTGTCTATTCTTGGAAGTTTCTTAGAGCGGGTAGTAAGATTGATCAGGTGGAAATAGCTGAGGCGGGTAAATGTAACATAGTAATGTTACAAAAGAGTATAGAAAGAGGTAAGTATGTCAGTATATAAAAGTGTGCTAACGCCAACATTATTTTATGCATGTGAAGCGTGGGTTTGTCAGGAGAAACACAAGAGAAGGTGAATGCGGTTGGAGTGAGATATCTAAAAATGTATGTGGAATGAGTCAGTAAATAGGTAAATTTGAAAGAATCGTCTTACGTTGGTTTGCGCAAGTTGAGAGGATGAGTGATGAGTATGGAGTATGAAGGTAAAGTGTGTGGATCAAAAGTAAGGGGTAGGCCATAACCGTTATACTAAGTTTCAGCCGTTCAAGATATCAGGAAATGCCTTAAAAGGTTAAAATACTTATAATAACTAATGCTATGAGCCGTGTTTTTATACACATAAGGGTTGATTTCTCCCTAACCCTTTTATTTTCTTCCCCAACGAACTTGATCTGTATAAAGTTACAGAGAGCAATTGTGCCAAGTTTGAATTTAATCGTTCAAATGTTATCATGAAACATATCCACCAAAGACAAATGCAAATCGGTGGAATTAAAATGGAGAGCTCACTTCATTCGTTAAATAAAACAAACCATATGATTATGTTTTAATTTGTTTTTACACTGACAATATTTGCTAACTCGACTATAGTACAGGAAGCATATAGTATGATTTTGATAGGAAGAACAGTAGAAGGTAGTTACTAAAGTTACTAAAACAAGTTTAATATATTCATACATCAAGTCATGTTATCTGCAGTTGTCATTTTTGATAAATACTATCAATACCTATAAAATAACGCAAATAATATGGTAAAATGTTATCAATGTTGGCTGTAAAATAATATGTTTGAATTTTCTCTTCTGTTCTTCCAACCAAAATCAGGGTATATAATTATGGTAGTGCGCAAGCTAACATTTCAGACCCCATTACAAGCACTACAATTTTCAAAAGCGCAGAGGATCAACAACAGACCCTTGGAGTTGATGCTTGTTTTTTATGGAATTTTGAATACAGCCAATCTGCAAGAGAAGATTTTAAACAATTGAAACTCAAGTCAAGGTCCAGTCGCATGATATCTTGATCTAGTCATAAAATACTTGAGATAGGCTCTTGATAAGGCAAATGATTTGATAGAATGATACAGCTTTATTGGGTAATAGCTGTTGCGAGAAATGTAGGTATTTTATTAGAAGCTAGTAAGTAAATAGGTAAAGAAATCAATGGTGAAAAGACTACCAACGTATATGATCACAAAGATAACTCAGATTGAGGACGATAATTATAGATTACTTTGAACATCATCATTTGACATGGTTAATGAGTTTAAATATTTAGGAACAATTTTTAACTAGTAATAATGATACTAGAGTGGAAATTAGGAACTTAATACTGTCGAAATATGCATGCTACTACTCAGCCAATAAATTGTTGTCATTTCGCCTCCTTTCAAGGAATGGAAGACTCAGAATAAACCAACCAATAATTTCACTGGTTGTTCTCTATGGGTTTGAAACGTGATCTGTTCTCTTACATGCCGAAATGAGATTTATTGATATAGGGTGTTCGAAAACAAGGGTCTTACTAAGATATTTGGTAAAAAAAAAGTTATGAGAATAATGAAGATTGGAGGAGTTTACATAATGATGAGTTAACCTGTATTCATCACAATACATTGTTAGGATAATCAAGTCTCGTATTCGTAGATTACGGTGGCAGGGCATGTCACGCGAATGGGAGAATCTAAAGCCGCGTTCAAGGTAGTGATTGGCAAATCCAATAGGATTAGGCCATTGGGAAGACCTAGGGCCAAATAGAAGAATAACGTTAAAATGGACCTGACAGAAATAGGGTTTAATGAATTGGACTACATAGAACTAGCTCGAGATAAGTATGGAGTGTAATGAGGTAGACTGGATTGAACTAAGTCAAAATGGAGATAAAGTGTAATGAGGTGGACTGAATAGAAATAGCTCAAGATAGGGATACACTGTAATGAGGTGGACTGGATGGAACTAGCCCAAGATAGAGAGGGTGTAATGAGGTTGAATGGATAGAACTAACTCGAGATAGGAAGAGGATGTAATGAGGTGGACTGGATACAACTAGCTCAAGATAGGGATACGGTGTAATGAAGTGGACTGGACAAAACTAGCTCAAAATGGGGATAGGTTGTAATGAAGTGTACTAGATTGAACTAGCTCAATATAGAGACAGGGTGTGATGAGAATGACTGGATAGAACTAGTTCGAGAGAGGTATAGGGTGTAATTAAGTGTACTGGATGGAACTCGCTCGTTCACCTCTGTTGGTAATGACGACTAACGACGACATCAGTATCAGTAGAACAAACAACTACTTTTTTCATATATTAAGTTAATGTCATGTGAGAAGTATGGGTTGTAATCCTGTCCTCTGCTTTTTCATGATCAGATGCCAAACTCAAATATTCCTCGATTATGCCATTTCTTACAGTCAAGCATCTACCTTGGCCTTCCATGAGTACTCCACCCAGAAAAATGATTAATGTGGAGATATTATTAGCAGAAGAAGCTTTCCGAGATATCAAATCACTGAAGTATGACTGCAACACTTGTTTGTTTTTAGGTGAGGCCCAGTAAACATCAGTATCCAAAGGAAGCACTGTATTGGCCTGTAGTATTCGACAAAATTATGTCTATACGCTAACTTTTCTGAGAAGCTTGATAGATGGCTTTTCAAACACTGCCTAAGTGGTCTACATGTTTTCTCAGGTTCAATTATTTAATTGGTACTTTCCTTGCGATGATCCATTGGAGCCTGCAGATTTCCCTAAACTCTGTGTCAAAAATGATTTATAGAAAATGTGTGTCCCTGTTGAAGATTGTAAATAATGTGCTGAGACATTTGTAAATGTGAAACAATGATTTGGACAAGTGCAAAAACAGTGATTTAGACCAGTGCAAAAACAGTGATTTGGACCATTGCAAAAATCCTCATAAATAATTTTAATTATATGCTAATTTTAGAAAATTATTACCTTCAATACTCCACCAACCGTTTTAAAATTATTTATAAGTTAAGATTCATTTGTCTTTATAAGAAACATATTTTTATAGCTTGGGAATCACATTTTTTAAAAATTCTGTTTTATTTTATTTCATTAAAAAACTACTGGGTTTATAAAAAAAAAGTGGGAGAGCAAAGTTTATTTGCCTTATAAAAAGGAGTAAAATGAGATATAAAATATTAAAATAAGATAAATTAGTACGGATATACACTATGTTGAAAATAAACACAATATTTTGCTATTTTATTATGTTTTCGTTCAAAAACTTCTATGTTAATCAAAAAAGGAGTATAATGGGATGTAAAACATTAAAATCGGATAAATGGGTACGGAGATAATGTAGGCTTAAAATTAAGCAATATGGTGGCCAAACAACCAAGAAGTGGATCATGAGACAAATTTTTTTCATCACTCCTATATGTGTTTAATAAGGACCATTAATCAAATTTTAGGCACATAATATAAGTGCACAGGTGACATGTGCTACCTCCTAAACTGTAATAGATAATTTTAAGATATTTGAAAACTATCAGCGAGCTTTCCTCTTAACCTTGAGATAAGAAGTTTCATAGTTTTCTTTGCCCACTTTATTATTAACATGACAAAGGTGAAGTGTGAAAGGGAGTATAAGCTTAGACATAATATTGGAGTAGCTCCAGAAGACAATACAAACCAAGGTATTTTAAACCGCGTGGCCCGAGAGGGATTGATACTTTCTCGCTGACCTAGGCGGCCACCCTAACAACTTCAAGTGGTGCACCAAGAATAAATAAATGGTACGGTGCACCACAAATACTTTTTCTTCCTTTTATTTTAAAATAGAGACATTTACTAAATTCTCGTAAAATTTGTGCAACAACATATTAGACACTGTTTAAAAAACATTCCTTCAAAGAACCTTAATGAAATAAAATGCACAGTTAAAGTAACAATGAGAAAAAGGAGCATCTAAATCCACCAAAGAACATAAGAATTAATTTCATTTTCGCAGACTTTAATAAAAAAAGAATATGTTGGTTTATAGCTCAGAAACTATTGGTTCTATAAAAATATATTTCAAACAAAATAGTTTTATATTTAATAGTACTACATCTTTACAATGTTTGATTATTTCTTATCTCAAATAAAAATCGTTAGAGCGGATTTTGAGAAAATTGATTTTATCTTTATTTGCGCTTCAATAAACTATTGTTATCGCGAGAGTGACGCCTTGGACCATTAGAACACCGAAACGGGTTTTCTAGTTTATATTATTATAATTAGCACCGCGTCTTACTATCCGTTCGGGTTATACGCACTTACGCTAATGTGTAATGGTAGGGTGTTTTGCGAGATTAAAATGGAGGACCTACAGTTTAAAGTGGAATCCGAACCACGGTGGAGGCCTGGCACTCCTCACATTCACAGGTTGTGATTAATACACATTTTGTCAGAGGTGAAGGAAGGGTTTGGCAATCATATAAATCTGTGCTGGGACGGAGATTTGAACCCTGGACCTCCAACACATAAGTCAGACACCTTACCCCTAGACCACCAAGTCACCTTTCTAGTTTATAGATACTTTGAATTTCATAAGCCTTCAATAAGGCACACTACTGGTCTAGGCAATGAGAAGGAATACAAACACAAAATTATTAAGCACAATATTTTCGAAGGGGGTTGAATTCCCAAAATACCTCCCCCTCTACCTCCTTCCAGTATTACGGTAGGGTAATAAGCCTAAATAATCGGGGGTAGGAGGGTGGTGCATGGGCGTAAATACTAGTGATAGTAAGCTTATAATGAAAACACTTTGAAACTTATTCATCGTTTTATACAACAGCGATAATTCATTGGAACAGTGGCGTCCCATTTACAGGTATGGTCTTTTCTAGTTTATAGATACTTTGAATTTCATAAGCCTTCAATAAGGCACACTACTGGTCTAGGCAATGAGAAGGAATACAAACACAAAATTATTAAGCACAATATTTTCGAAGGGGGTTGAATTCCCAAAATACCTCCCCCTCTACCTCCTTCCAGTATTACGGTAGGGTAATAAGCCTAAATAATCGGGGGTAGGAGGGTGGTGCATGGGCGTAAATACTAGTGATAGTAAGCTTATAATGAAAACACTTTGAAACTTATTCATCGTTTTATACAACAGCGATAATTCATTGGAACAGTGGCGTCCCATTTACAGGTATGGTCAGCCTATGAAATTTTATTTCTGAACTAATTGTAGATTTACATATTTAAAGCTAGAGCAAGTATCTTTAATTGCGTTTCTAACAATGTATTAGTTATTCAAATTCTCGTTTCAAGTTTAATATATGTGTGCTTTGTAATGATATGGAATTATACATCCCAATAATTTACTATTCACATTTGTATTCAAAACTACCATATTATAAATGATAACGGGTAGTAAGATTTGTGTTAAGTTGCAAGGTATGGCAACATCTTTCTACGTCTCTGTTTGGAAAGACAACGCAGTTTTGTAAACAGAAACGCACCTGGATGACCGCACCTTTTTTCTTCTTCTTGGAAGCTTTGAGAAGGAAATGTCGCTAGATATACCTATTATGGGTACGCATCTACTTCACTTTCCTTCCTGACTAGGATCCGTGTAGGTAGAGTCGATGAAATCTTAATCCTTGTTCTAAATCTCACGTGTCGGGAATTGTCATGTATATGGGTTCGGCCAGACTGACAAGAGTGCGAGCGAGCGTGCAAGCGACTGGGTGGGCAGACTGGCGAGCGAGCGCGTGATTAGCAGATAGCTCTCGACAGTTGTTAACGAGGAGGCTCCGAATCTTGGCTGAGTGAACTGAGGGGGGTTTTAACAAGTGATTTACTGTTGTGGTTTTCTCATCCTCCCTCCACGCTAATGGTGATTCTTATTTGTAGAGGCCTACTTTGATAATATTGAAGTATTTTAACATATAAGTTTTTTGAATATATACATACATATATATACATAAATGTATATATAAATACATGTATATATTTATATAGATATGGTTTATGATCTTACCAATTAAATTAGGCCATTAGTAGCAAGTGTGCTAAACCTATGGTTATTAATAAAAATGTCAAAATGTGAAGTTTTCCTACGACTCAATGAACCAACATATAATAATATTGCCTAACGCCTGTAAACCAGACTGTACTGGGTCGAGCGCAAACGCTTGAAAAATAGAACCAGTTCTATCTTTCAAGCATGCGCGCTCAGTCACTCGCACGCTCCAGTCTGGTCACCTCTCATTACAACCAATGTGTTCTATTTTTTATTTTAGTCACTCACGCACTCAGTCTGGCAGCCCCCTATGATGTAATAGTCGGGCTTTTAAATTAAAATCTACAACGTGTGAAATATCTAGCAAAAAACTGTTTATCTAATTAAAATAAAAAACAATAATACACCAGAACTTTTAATTTATAAAATAAGACATCATCTCTTTTTAATTTCTGTAATACAAGATAGCAAACTTGGACGCAATTCAATCGTTATATCAAATATCAAACTATTGGTGGCAGGACAGACATTAATATTTCAAGCTAGCTCTTTAAACGTTACAGCTTGTATTTAAAACTTTTGTTAGCCTGGTAATCTCACAGCTATGTAGACCTACTCCACGGCGTCAGCCCGCCGCATGTTGGCGAAGATAATGCCAACATTTACAGATTGGTGGTGTCATTTGGTAAGCACAACGAACCCTTCGGCCATTCATCTCAGTTTTCTAGACCAGAGCCGCTATTTTTAAATTCAATTAGCTCTTCATTTGTCCTCACATGGTAAGTTAGCTTAGTTTCAGACCCACTGCTTCACAGAAAAATCTGGCAGCAACGAGGATCAAATCCAGGACCTTTGGATCTATAGCCAGGAACCCTGACCACTAGACCACAGAGGCGGTAATTTTGTGTGGGTCTAAAGCAGGGGTTGGCAACATTTGTGGGTCGAGATCCACTTTCAAGCTTGTTAAAGGTCCCGCGATCACCAACTCTTTCTCCGCTCTTTATTTTTTTTTTGTCTATAGATGTAAATTTATTCCTAAAATTCAACCTTTCCTCAAATGATTATGTCTTCACCATTCTAGAAAATATATAGAATAAATTAAATGTACATTTCCATTTTCTTGTGACATTATCGTTCAAGGTTATTATGATCATTCAAATATTATTTGAAAGTATTTGATATATTTGAGAGTTCAGAAGAATAGAAAGAGAAATTTTAATAACGTTATAGTTTTCTCATGCGATCGACTGAAAACTACCACGAGATCGACTATTTGCCGACTCATGGCCTAGAGCATTGCAGTCCAACTTGAGGTCCGCGGGCTAGATGCGGCCCACGCTCTGAATATCCTTGAGGAAAATTTAAGGGTATTTCTGGGTGGCAGATAGGAAACAGCTTATCATTAAAATAAAAATATTTGCTTTAATAGGTCATGATTGCATTTTATTGTGCATTTATTTGATTAGTAAAAACACGTATAAATTTGTATCTATAATAATGTGTTTTGTAAAAGTGTTTGTGCGTGCATATTTCATAATAAATATTTGAGAGGATTAATAAAAAAGTTGCAATATAATTTGAAAGATTATATCGACCTAAAATACAATTTATACTTAATTATTTAAATAATTGTTAACTAAATATGGTTTGTAGGCCTATTTTAAGTTGGTTGGATCACTAAAAATAATCTTCGGCCGCGTTGGAAAGTGATAGTCAGGTTTGGCCCTTGGGATTAAACATGTTGGACCACCCTGAACTATAGTAATAAATAATACTTTTTAAATCAATACCCTACATTTTATCTTGTGGTACAAATTACCGGTATTCGAGTGTCAATTCGGGGCACCATTCTTAAATATAAAAACTTCAGTAGGCTATATCAAAGTGTTTTTTATATAATGAACTGTAGTGTACTATTTAACGCTGAGTCATTTCTCTGTATAAAATTATCTACTCTCGAGATTACATAACCCGATAATCTCGTGAAGGCCAAGCGAGACAAGTCTACTAGGAGCATCTCTTGCGGCTCCACTTGGCACAAATGAGCCCGTAAGTGACAGTCATTAGCTTCTCACTCGAGTGAATAACAGTCTAGGTCGTATCGAACTCGGGGAAAAACATCGGTAACTCAAGTCAAACGTAAGTAGCATAGCCAGGTCAGGTTTGAAACTAATTTCTCTACAAGATAATACTATACTTAATCATACTTAAGACCGCGTATTACTATCCGTTCGAGTTATACGCGTAAGTACTAATTACGCTAATGGGTTAGGATTTGTTAAGATTGAATATAGAGGAAGTGAACCCACATTTACGTCGAGGGAGAGTGGAAAACCATTTAGAAAGAGAGAAAAAAACGTTAGCTCGAGCGAGATTCTAGCCTCGATCTCCCAGTCATCTGCAGTCTAGCTCAACACGAAACTAGCGTGTTGGCTAACTACGCCACCGAGGTGTGTGGAAATTCTCTACAAGAGAAACACAAATCATTCTAGCCAGTCACCATTTGAATCTCAGCCGACTTCACTGTCGCGTTGTTTTTAACCTATTGTAGTTTTCAATCAATTTATCAAGTGAATAGCTATCGCCAGTGTCGTGCCGTGGAGTGTTGCCAAGGTAGGCAGAGCTTTTTAAAACTCTTACCTGAGATATGTTCTCTCCCTCTAGAATATATCCCTCGTTAAATCACTCATACGTAGGCTCCACTCTGCATACTTGACATGTAAATGTATGTTCGTTGATACCTGTCTAAAGAGTGTTCTTAGAGGTGATGGCAACTATTTAAAGGTACCATATAGACAAGTGACAACATTCCACGACACGTTATTGATAATGATAACTATCCATTAGCATCAACTTCCCAAGCCTCTTCCTCTAATATTATATAATACACGGGGGAGGATTTACGCATAGGCCTAATAGGCACGTGCCTACGGCGGAAAATTTCGAATGACGAAATAAATACATATATTTTTCTACCAGTTAAAATAATTATATTGCTTCATCGTGTGTGTGATTGTTGTGGTTTGCTGTGTCTTCGCACCAACATGACAGGATATCTCCTTAATTCACTGACAATCGTCTTAATTGAAGGTCACTTTATTGGATAGAAGGGATTTGCCTGGGATCATCGACTAGTTCTCTCAGAAGAAATCAAGGCGAAAGAAACAACGTAATATTTTCTTAACGTGTACTGTACATGTCAATATTTTATATATAGTAACATGTTCTACAGTACTTATGCAGACTTTATTTTTTTTAATTATAAAATATTTGAATTTGTGTGTTATGATGGTGAAAGAGCATTTATTTCGATTTTTTAAGTCTTTGCTTAGATTCTTGCTACTTTTAAAACCTCATTATAGTACATAATAAAATAATGTAAGCACTTTTTATCTGTCACGCCACAGATAATTATGTGTCGGTGTGTGAGAGGTTGTAAGGGGGAAACGGGGAATCAGAAGGTTAAAAATTAAGGTAGGAAAAGTGGACGGCAGTCGTAAATCCACCCCTGATAGTATATTACGTCAACATTCAGCACTCTTAAGGCGAGCTGTAGGAAACCCTAGTTAAGGGCAGGGTTTATACATTTTTTATAGCCAAATTTTTTTTAAAAATATTACTCCAGTAGAAACATGCAGCTTAATAATTTTCTACAGATAATAATCTCATGTCGTGGGCATAGCTGCATTTGTTGCAAAACTTTTTTAAATGAAGAGAGAGAGTTGTCATTACAGTCCAGGACACCCTTGACAGATATTCAACAATTATTACTAATGAGGTCGCCATGTGGAAGACAATTAAATTTTATATTTCTAGTAGATAATTAGTTTCTTTTTGGCAAAAAAAAAGTTCTGGTAAAAAAAACTGCGAAAATACTGCCCTTTTCTCGCGTCCCTTACACTAACATCTTAAATAATTCAAATATTCATGGCCGTCAGAACGTAAGTATCACCATTCAACCCTAACCTGACA
Source organism: Timema genevievae (assembly GCA_902155825.1). NCBI lineage: Eukaryota > Metazoa > Arthropoda > Insecta > Phasmatodea > Timematidae > Timema > Timema genevievae. The sequence continues at coordinate 81,077 of CABFWO010001495.1, read as the reverse complement.
CCCAACTTCTTTCACATCCATTCTCACCTCCCCCCAAACGTCTCGGCCTATCAAGAGGTCTTGTATATTCAGGTTTCCCAACTAAATATTGTTTACATGCCTGTCATCGTTCATCCCGCCTCTATTATCTTTGATATGTTCGGTAATGCATACGAAGTTCTACATTGTGTGACAAAAGTTATGGTAAATCATTCTAAATATGTTTTTAAAAAATTCGTAGTTTAAAATAAAAGTTTGTTGTTCATCGCTGATTGGTTATTATTTTAACTTGACATCTTTCAAGATTAAAAAAAAAGAATCTTTGTTCTTTTTACGAATTACGTAAAAGGACCGTGTGTTGTTTTGAACCCTGGGAGATAAGTTTTATCAGTTATTGATGTGTCTACTGTAACACTAATCTTATACATTCAAACTTAACGTAATTACTCTAAATAGTGACAAACTTTATAACAGACTCATTTATTACATAACCATTACTTACAATACTTTGACACTACACAGTAGGAGTAGGTTACCAGACGACTCTTACACAACACCAGGGCTAACCAGCGGTTTGAGATGTGAAACGGGGGGAGGTTTTTTGCTCTAGGTTACAGCTTATTGAAGGGCTCCAAATATCCCAAACATTTCACTTTAAGGCGTCATTCTCGTGTTAGACTAGACTGCTGATGACAGAAAGATCGGGCTTCAAATCCCAGTCGGGTCTACTGAGAGTTGTTTTCCCTCAATGGTTTCCCACTCTCCTTCCAAGCAAATTTAGGTAGTTTAACTCTAAAGTGCTTCCTTCCTCATCCATACCACATGAGAGTAATTATCACATATGCGTTTATAGACTGAACAGTTTGTAAGAATCTGTGATAATAAGTAATTAATCAGTCATAATCCAAATCAAATAAAAATTGTTAGAGCAGATTTTGAGAGAATTGATTTTATCTTTATTTGCGCTTCAGTAAACTATTGTTATCGCAAGAGTGATGCCTTGGACCATTAAAACACCCAAACGAGTTTTCTAGTTTATAGATACTTTGAATTTCATAAGCCTTCAATAAGGCACACTACTGGTCTAGGCAATGAGAAGGAATACAAACACAAAATTATTAAGCACAATATTTTCGAAAGGGGTTGAATTCCCAAAATACATCTCCCTCTACCTCCTACCAGTATTAAGGTAGGGTAATAAGCCTAAATCATCGAGGGATAGGGGGGGGGTGGATGGGCGGAAATACTAATGATAGTAAGCTTATAATGAAAACACTTTGAAACTTATTCATCGTTTTATACAACAGCGATAATTCATTGGAACAGTGGCGTCCCATTTACAGGTATGGTCGGCCTATGAACTTTTAATTCTGAATTAATTGTAGATTTACATATTTAAAGTTAGAGCCAGTATCTTTAATTGCGTTTCTAGCAATGTATTAGTTATTCACATTCTCGTTTCCAGTTTAATATATGTATGCTTTGTGATGATATGGAATTATACATCCCAATAATTTACTATTCACATTTGTATTCAAAACTACCATATTATAAATGAGAACGGGTAGTAAGATTTATTTGTGTTAAGTTGCAAGGTATGGCGAGGAATGCCAGGCCTCCACCGTGGTTCAGATTCCACGTTTAACTGTAGGTCCTCCACTTCGTCTCACAATCACCCTACTATTTCACATTAGCGTAAGTGCGTACAACCCGAACGGTTAGTAAGACGCGGTGCTAATAATAATAATAATAATTATAATAATAATAATAATAATAATAATAATAAAATAAAAATAATAATAATGCAAGGTCTCTTCTGAGTACGCATCTACTTCACTTTCCTTCCTGACGAGGAACCGTGTAGGTAGAGACAATGAAATCTTTGTCCGTGTTCTAAATCTCACGTGTTGGAAATTGTCATGTATATGGGTTCGGCCAGACTGACAAGCGTGCGAGCGAGCGTGCAAGCGACTGGGTGGGCAGACTGGCGAGCGAGCGCGTGATTAGCAGATAGCTTTCAACAGTTGTTGACGAGGAGGCTCCTAATCTTGGCTGAGTGAACTGAGGGGGGGTTTTAGCAAGTGATTTATTGTTGTGGTTTTCTCATCCTCTCTCTACGCTAATGGCGATTATTATTTGTAGAGGCCTACTTTGATAATATTGAAGTATTTTAATATATCAGTTTTATATATATATATATATATATATACATACATATATATACATACTAGCGTGTTGACTAACTACGCCACCGAGGTGTGTGGAAGTTCTCTACAAGAGAAACACAAATCAATCTAGCCAGTCACCATTTGACTCTCGGCCGACTACACTGTCGCGTTGTTTTTAGCCCATTGTAGTTTTCAATCAATTTATCAAGTGAATAGCTATTGCCAGTGTCGTGCCGTGGAGTGTTGCCAAGGTAGGCAGAGCTTTTTAAAACTCTTACCTGTGATATGTTCTCCCCCTCTAGAATAGATCCCCCGTTAAACCACTCATACGTAGGCTCCACTCTGCATACTTGACATGTAAATGTATGTTTGTTTGTTGATACCTGTCTAAAGAGTGTTCTTATAGGTGATGGCAACTATTTAAAAGTACCATATAGCATGGCCGTAGCCAGCCAATAATTTCAGGGGG